>JAYMFT010163694.1:0-12375 GCA_038088735.1 Panulirus argus | reverse complement strand
AGAGAGAGAGAGAGAGAGAGAGAGAGAGAGAGAGAGAGAGAGAGAGAGAGAGAGAGAGAGAGAGAGTAGAGAGAGAGAGTGTATCATCTGGGTCCCTCCTGACTCACTCCCACTGTCCCGTAATCCTTATTCCACCTTCCGACTCTCCCTCCCCCCGCTCTCTCTCTCTCTCACTCTCTCCCCTCTTTGCCTCTACCCTCTTACTCTCTCTCCCCTCTCCCTCGCTCTCCCCTTCTTGCCTCTCCCCCCTCACATATGTACATGCGACGGGAGGACCAGATTAAAGGCGGGTGTCATCCTGCGGCCACACATCTGCAGTACATATTCTAATCTTCCGGGTCCGACCTTCATTACCCTGGTCTGGAAGGCCATGCCCTTGGACTCCCGGCCTTCCGACGCCCCTCCGCAAGGGCGCTTACCCTTCGCCCTCCCTTTCCGCTAATAGAAAAAATGAGAGGCTTATTGGAGATTTCATATCCGGACTCCTGGAGTCTGCTGGGTGACTTCCAGGAGAGACTTTCCGGGGCTCACTTCCAGCGCGGGACTCCCCCCCCCCCCCACCAAGAAGAGACCTTCCCGGGGTAGACTGGAATTTGATTCTACTAGACTTTCCAGGGATGGACTGGGAGTAAATGTGTAAGGCATTCCAGGAATGGACTGGAACCTGAATGTACGACCTTCCAGGAATCGACTGGAACCTGACTGCACAAGACTTTCCATGAATGGACTGGAACTTGACTGTACGAGATTTTTCCGTGGATGGACTGGAACCTGACTGCATAAGACTTTCCATGAATGGACTGGAACCTGACTGTACGAGATTTTCCCGTGGATGGACTGGAACTTGAAGGTTCAAGACTTTCATGGAATGGACTGGAACCCTACTGTACAAGACTTTCTAAGAATGGACTGGAATTTGGCAGTACAAGACCTTCCAGGATTAGGCTGGAGCTTAGTTGTACAAGACTTTTCAGGAATCGACTGGAACTTGATTGTATAAGACTTCCCAGGAATGGACTGGAACTTAATTGTGCAAAAGTTTCCAGGAATGACCGGAACTTAATTCTACACTCTCCATGGATGATTATTCGAAGCACGAATTCTAGGCAACTTTATGACCTTTTTGGGAGAAGGGGAAAAGGGAAGGGAGGGGGGGGGGCTTTCCAGTTGGACTTCGAGAAAACTTCCGGCTTAAAATCTTCCCTAAAAAAGACGTCCAGGAGCCTTTAAGGACCTTCCAGTCGTCCAAGAGAGAACAGTTCACTAATCTCTCCAATTTTCCAGAATTTCTTGAAAGGACTTCGACGAATATTTCCAAGAACACGAAGATTAATGCGACTCCCCTGGAGTCTCGAAATACTTCCAAGGAACTTCAAGAAGAGATTCCAGCCCTGTTCCCTGAGAATCTTGCATGAGTAACCATAAAAGAGGGACGGGGCAAAGCCTTCCAGGATAAGAACGACACCAGCGGTTCTAAGGCGGCGCTCCAGGTGTGGAAGATTCCGGAGCGCGGGGTGTCCACGTTCCCACACGTCATTAGCGTGTGTGTGTGTGTGTGTGTGTGTGTGTGTGTGTGTGTGTGTGTGTGTTTGTGTGTGTGTGTGTGTGTGTTCTTAACCTTCTATATGTATATATACCCTGTCAAACTTACATATTTATTCAACACACATCCATCTTTCGCGACGTAGACATTCATCAACCAGCCCTAATTAAGAGGATGAACGGCTGGGTTGCCTGTGAGCTGCCTGCCCTGTCCGGGACTCGACCCTGAGATTCGCGGGTCGCTCTGTTAACCATCGTACCACGAAGGTTAAAGTGTGTGTGTGTGGGTGTCAAACTGGAAACTGGAAAACCCACTTTTCTTCTAGGGAAACCTTCCAGACGGCTAAGACCTCACCAAGAAACGGACATCTAACCTACAACGCCCGGCACATCATCACTATCCCTATCCATCCTTCCCTCTCCCACAACCGAACAATCCCTCCTCACTCTACCTATTCTTTGTTTACAAATCCTTCTCTATTTTCTGTATTTCGACCTCTTGTTTATACTCTACCTTCCACTGTCGCCCCACCACGAGTGAGATGAACATATATATCAACATATGTGTGTTAAAACACACCCCCGGATCCACCCCCTTTCCCTTACCCCTTAGCAAAGGGATCTTCCCCTAAGGGGAATAATAACAAACCCTGAGGTTACTGACCCTCCTGACCCCCTAGCCAAAGGCTGGCCCTTACAGTGCCCTTAGACGCCCCTGGCCCGGCCCAACCCGCACCTCCCCTTCCCTCCCCCCATACACATCTCCCTCCCCACCTCCCTCCGCCGTGCATGCCGCCGAGGCAAAATGGCCCTAAGGACTGGACGATATACGGACGCGAGTCTCGTGGCAAGCAGGGCAGCACGTGCAGGGGCGCGTGCGGTCCAGGTTTACCAGGGGTCAGGGGGATCTGGGCGCTACACAAACATTGTCTCCCCATCTCCCATCCCCACTAACACCCACCGCTTCCCCCTCCCCTCCCCACAAACACCCATCGCTTCCCCCTCCCCTCCCCACTAACACCCACCGCTTCCCCCTCCCCTCCCCACAAACACCCACCGCTTCCCCCTCCCCTCCCCACTAACACCCAAAGCTTCCCCCTTCCCTCCCCGCTAACACCCACCGCTTCCCTCTCCCCTCCCCACTAACACCCATCGCTTCCCTCTCCCCTCCTAAAGACACCAACTCCTATGACGTCACTGACCTCAGTTAACCGGTCAACTCGATACAGCGGCCAATACAACAGCACCCCACTGTCTAGGCCGACCACCATCTTGAGACGCCACACCGGACATCTCACTACAACGACCACCTTTATACAGAGAGCACCTCTCTGCAGTGACCACCTTATAACAATGACCACCACATTACAGCGACCACTTCGCTACAGTGACCATCTCTCTACAGTGAACACCTCTCTACAATGACCCCCTTAATAAAGCGGACACGTGTCTATCACCCAAGTCAGAGGTCCAACACTATGTAATAGTCTTTTGTAACGTTCTCTCCCCTCCCCTCCCCCCCTCCCCGCCCATGAAACACCCTCCCTAACCCCCGACAACCCCCTCTAACTCCTCTGCCACCCCGACCCTCCCTCTCCGCCACATACAAGCACTCCCAAGGCTTCCCTCAGAGCAAGACAGTGGTATAACACCTTAAAGGTCCAGACGGTCGAGTAATTACAATGTGGCGACGGGGAATAAACGACCTTGGCAATGTCCGTCTGTTGTGTTCCTGAGGAGACGACAGACATGGGTCAGTGTGCGAGAGATCCATACACACACACTCACACACACACACACACACACACACACACACACACAAGTGAGTACAAAACACACATACAGACATATAAACAAATACGCAAATATACGATACGAACACATGCACAATCTATTAGGCACAGATGAGGTTTAGCGTATGGTAAAACTCGCTTCATTAAAGAACACACTGATAATTACGAAGTGGTAATTACACGCACACACACACACACACACACACAAAGAAACATACATACGCACAAATACAAACAAAAACACACATTTTACGCACGGCGCTGTTTACGTGTGTCCCATACTCAATTGGACCGGACGATTTTATTGTTTGCCCCATCGCGCTGGGACGGGGTCGTTAATAGTTAGAGGTCATGATTGTTAGTGGTTTGTGGGCTGTAATACTGTAGCGGGGTGGTTGGGGTGGGGAGGGAGGATATGGTGTGATGGTTGGTTTGTGGAGTGGGGTGGTGTCAGGGGTGATTTGTGGAGAGGGACAGTGTCAGGGGTGGTTTGTGGAGTGGGATGATGTAAGGGGTGGTTTGTGGAGTGGGATGATGTAAGGGGTGGTTTGTGGAGTGGGATTCAATACCTTGACAACAATCCATATATTCTCTTCCTGGTTCCTAGATGTGACACTTTACCCACTTATACTACACCCACTACACTATATAGACAGTATCACCAGCCACTTAAGTGACCACTTATAGAACACCCCCTTACACTATACTGATAGTGTCACCATCCACTTATACTTTACCCCACATGTGACTCCCCAAACACCTATCCATCTTCATTCTCCCTCACACAACCTGATTCTCCCCACACACCCCTAACCTTCCACCCCACAATCTATACACACACCCTACACCCACCCACCGCTGCACCTATGCCTACCCACCGGTCAAAGAACCTCCCCATAAACGCCCCGCCCTCCCACATACTCCCATCCTCTCTTTCTCTCCCCTCACTCCCCAAGTTACCTCCCCCTCCCCCCCGAACCTCCTCTCCCCACTGTTTTGGGTCGCTATGTAAAAATCGCAGGCCCTGACCTCTTATTTTGTGAACACACTTTTATTCCTCCCTCTTTTTTTTTTTCTTTCTCTCCCTTATATGCGGCCCGCCATCGGGTGGCTCCCCAGGGGCTATTCCTCTCTTCGGCCATGCATGCCGGACTTGGGAGAAAACGACCCAACTCAACCCACACCGACGCTGACCCAGGGCCCAATTCCCACCCTTGCGCCAAGGGCGCCGTAGGGCTTGGAATAAACTCCCGCCCCGCCCTTGGGGAGGCTTACGCCCCCGTTGCCCCGGGGGGTCAGAATTTGCCTATCGGTTGGGGAAGTGTGTGTGTGTGTGGAGGGGGGGGATGGGGAGAGGGGAGTGGGGAGATAAGGTGCTAGAGGTCTGCCCGGGGCATGAATGTAAATTGCTATTTGACGACTGATATTGAAAACTTACCATTTTCCAAGCTGGGGAGAGAGAATGGGGAGTAGGGGGGTCGGGGGGGTTGGGGGGAAGACTAGCCACACCAACCCCTCCCTCCCCCTCTTCCAACACTCCCCCCCCCCCGACCCCTGTCCCATGGTCACACCCACCTCCTCTGCGGACGTGTGCCAACGTGTAAGTGTGTGTGGGTGTCGTGTTACCGGACCCCGCCCGCATGTAGTCGCGACACGACGGACACGTCACCTTCAGGGAGGCTGCATCGTCGTCAAAATGGACGGAAAGGAGTACAGTCTCTTTGAGGAACCTCAGACTTCAAAGAAGTCCGTCACATCCCTGCTACTGATTGTAGCGCGGCCATGAGGTTTCAGGAACCCCATAAAAGGGGTCTTGCCGTTAAATAATAATAATAATAATAACAATAATAATAATAGTAATAATAATAATAATAATAAAAATAATAATAATAGTAATAATAATAATAATAACAACAATAATAATAATAATAATAAAAATGATAAAAACAATGAAAATAATAATAATAATAATAATAATAATAATAATAATAATAATAATAATAATAATAATAATTGTTTGGGGTAAACCATGGAAAGGTCTGTGGGGCCTGGATGTGGATAGGGAGCTGTGGTTTCGGTACATTACACATGACAGCTTGGAAACAGATGTGAGTGGATGTGGCCTTTCTTCATCTGTTCCTGGCACTGCCTCACTAACACGGGAAACAGCGATCAAGTGTGAGAGAAAGAAAAGGAAAAAAACACTGGAATATTTAAACTCTGTCCGACTGAAGTGTTAGGATGAGATGACCGACAGAACTGTTAGGATGAGATGAGAGCTCATTAATATAAAGCTCTTTTCTGATATCTGTTGCAAACAATCAACACTCATTCTTTATGTAATTCCCATCTGAGATATCTCTACCCTTTGAGAGTTTACACAATACTACATCTATCTTCTTTTAAGAGCAGTCTTCTTTCTTTTTGACAATTTCAACCATATTTCGATAAGTCTTCTTTACAAGCTTTTCTTTTATCATACATGCTCTGTGACTGTATCCTTTATGAAAAAAATCTTTTATCAAAGATCCTTTTTCTAACAATATGCCACATATTTTTCTAATAATATATTCTAATCCCTTAACATTGTGTGGGCTATCCCTCTCAGTTTTTTCTTTAGACTAAGGAAAATAAAGGTTTCACTTCATTAATTTAAAAAGCTAGGATAAGCAAACACTACACTATAATCTTTTCATTCACCAGAGCTCTCTTTAAATCTCAAATTTCTATTCCTTACATGACTGTACCTTCAATATTAGCTTCTTTGCGACAGTCCTTTATCATCATTATTCCTGAGGCCTAAACTCTATATCAGCTAATGCCCCATTAAAACTGATAAGATTTTTAAAAATTTTTATCCAAAACCAAGAAAGTTGGTCTCATGTCTCATAAATTTACTTTAACATCTTTCTCAAACATTTAACCAAAGCAATTTACCAGTCAACCTAACTCCTCAAATTTAGCTTATGAAATACCATAATTTTATATAAAACAATTGAGGTAATTTCCATGTCAAATAACTATGATATATTGTTACCCAACACTCATTCCATCTCTCTCATCTCAGTTAATGTCCCATCCATAAAATGAACGCTTCGCTGATGTATGTAAGGATGACCCCTTCACATTGTGAGGCAGTTTTGAAAATATAGAAAATAAAATCAACATTTTGACAGTGGTATTGAAGAGAATATATATTAAAAAACTAGAAAAAGGTAATGTTCAGTAGTTTACAAAAATACTTGAATCTGAGGAAGGAGCTGAATTTGTCATATTCTAAACTCTGACTTCTTGACAGGCAGAGGTACTAACTACACAGTCCTACCATGTAACAGCAGTACAGAGATGTTTAGTTAGTTATGTTTTATTTTGTACCTTTGCTATGTGCATGGGAAATTAAAACTCTACTGTAGGGTATTCAAAGGCTGTGAACCATATGTGGGTCATCACTAATGAAACTTAAGGAACTCCACTGTAACCCCTAAATGGCAGAGCCCTGGAAATTTAGAGGGATCCCCAGGCCTGAGGTTTATCAAAATTTTCAAAAAATATTTTAGTCATACCAACTGATAGGGAATAGCAAGAAAACGGAAAAATCATGAATATTATCTACATTTGTTGCTGTACACACATCTAAATTTGGCACATCATTAAAGCTCGGCTCATCACAATCGTTGACTTTGCTGATTAATACGTTTAAGTCTCTTTTCTGTCACCATCAATGAATTACTGATATACAGAAAACTTTTCCCAGTGCTAATAATTCCACATCTGCAAAATCATTATCACCATAATTTATGCCCTGAAGACTTCACCAGTTAGCTACTAATTGATGTGGGATGAACGCCAGCTTCCTCCATCATGTCTCATGGGTAACTGAGACACTAGAATTGTTTTCTGATGCTAATTATTGTTGCTTGTAACGTAAAACATTTTTACATACCAATAAACTGCGCCTTTCAATTTAAGTAACATCAAGAAAAAAAGAAATCCATAAAAGTATAGTTGGGTCCCCAGAGGGTAAGACTGAGCTATACAGGTACCACTAACTCCAGGATTTTTAAACTCATAAGTATAGTTGGGTCCCCAGAGGGTAAGACATTGTGCTATACAGGTACCACTAACTCTAGGATTTTTTCTCTTGTGCTAATTATAGTTACTTATGACATAAGGCACCTCTAAATAATGATAAAGCACAGTTATGAACTTAAATGAGGGTAGAAATGTACAAGTATGGCTGGGGTCCTTTAGAATTTCTTAAAGATTGAGACTAGTCAGACAGCAGATCCACATGTGAATTTATATATATTTTATTACCTGGACCAATGTCTATTCCAATCCTACTGGAGAATGATCAGACTTAGTGAGATTACTCATCTCACTTACATTAACAAAGGTCTAAAGGTCAAGTGAAACTACCAGTGTGTTCAGGTTCTTAAATATATCCTCAGTTTTACATGATGTTCACTAGCTTGCTTCAACCACAGTGGATTCCATGGAACTTTGTGAGGTATGTTACTTCACTGTACCTCAGCACAAGTTCGATGTCATGTTCAAAGGCTGAGAAATATCAGGCACTGGTGCATGTCCGTTTCTTTCTCTACATTCTAATATCTAGATTTTGTTGTTTAAATTTGCTGAGGTTTTATTTTTCCATGAATTTTACTCAACACAGAGCTAAATCCATGTGCATTTTTCAGTCATATTTGCTCACTGTTTTGTATATTAGCAAGGCAGTCTGAGGAACTGGTGAGGAAAATGCCCTATTTTGCATCTATTCTTATATTCATATATGCTTTACACCGTAAACTAGTTTTGCTAATTGTATTGAACTTTCATCAAACTTGGTAAAAAAAAAAAAACTAATTTTGTCCAATCCGGTGCAGTTGGAATTTAAGTTATACTGCAGAAGAACTCTACCAGTCAACCTAAAAAGAGCTGTACGTCCAAGATAGTTCTCAGGACAAGAATCAGGCAAAAGTGAAGATTCTGAGAGAAAAAAAAAATCATTCAGCAATGGTAACAACTTTATAGGATACTTTGCTGAATTATCATTCAAGAAGGCCTATATGACTAAGAAGGAATATTTCTAACACTTGTGACTTGCAATTTCCGGTCTACAAACCATTTTAGAGAAACAAACTATTATGACCATGCATATATAAGTACGTATGCCTAACCTATTATATACCTTGACACATTTATTAGGCGCATTTATCTACAGGTTAGGATATGTCAGATTATAGTATGTATATGAGAAATTGCAATATTTGGCTTGCATTTAAAATAGAAATTTACATAATTTTCAAAACTTTGCTCACAGTTTCAGCTTTTGAGGGTTTTATGCAATTAGACTTGCATTTTATTATTCTTTTCACACATTTTAGTTATTTTACCCCATAATTTCCCTCATTGTCATAGCCCTGCCCACTACTGAGTCTGTTTTGTTACTGCTGCAGTGTTAGCTTTTGTGATATAAATGGAGTAAAATACACCAAAATATAACAAACATCCCTGTGATTCTGTATGAAAAGAAATACTGAAAAATAAGCATTACATATATTACATAAAATTAAGTGTTGCACATATTTACACATACCTATACATACTTTAACAATCTTTAAAGTTTCTGATCACTAATTTTCGTAAATTAAGTAGCTTTATGGGAAGGGGTAAAAGCTGTCAATGGGCTGAACCAAGGCATATGATACGGTCAAGTTAAGGTTGGAACTTGGCTGAGAATGGTGAGCTCTGGTTTCAGCACATTATGCATATCAGATATGGAGAGAATGTGGGCAAATGAGGTCATTGTTTGTTCCTGATGTTAACTTACTAAACTGCAAGAAACAATTGAGTATAAACATATACTGTGTTTTTATCAAATTTGATGAGATTACTCTTGTTTCAGACAAGAATTGGGTAATGAGAACTCTTCATGTCTCTTTTCTTTCTGTGTACCCACGCCATCGTAACTTTGCCATTAGTCGAGCTGAGGATAAGAATTAACATCCTGACAGAACCACTATGGCTTTTAATTGTTTAGGTCCAACAGTGATAGCCTTTCCTGTGCTTATAATGTCTAGTTATCCTCTCTGAGGGACTAGGAATGCCTTTTTGTTCCCATTTACATCCCAAAAGTTCTTGATTAAAGTGTAACTTTTGGGTTTAATTTTCAAGTTCCCATCTTTTGGCTTTCCTTCCTCACTCCATTTTCTCTCTTTGTGTCAAATGATGGATCAAGCTCTCCTTCCTATGTCAACAGTGTCCCTCAGAATCTGTCCTAGTACCCGTTTTCTGCCCTTTTATTTCGATTTCCTTTATTCAACAAATAACCCAAAGCAGATATATATATGCTGACTCAACACTGCATTACGTCTTTCCATGTTGCTCATCACAACTAACTTAGTAAACTTAGACTTGGCAGGATTTCCCTGTGAAGACATAACTTAAATAGTTTAATGCCTCTAAACCCTTATTTCTTTCAGTTTTTCTTAAATTTGTTTACATCTTTTTCATCACCTTTATGGCTATATGATTCCACCAATCAACATATTAACATACTTGATATCACTGTAACATCTAGTCTATACTTAGGAACCTGAAATTATACAAATTGCTGTTTTCCTCAAAGAAAGAGACATTTTCAGATGCATATGATATTTCACCTGTGAAAACCTTCATCGATTATATAAAGGTCTGATTCAGTTTTGAACAGACTACTGCTGTCACATCTGGGAAAGTTCTAACTCTATATAGCATACATACATGAAAGTGTCTAACCTATTTAATTTGCCTCAACTATTCTACACTGACCTCTAAACGTGACCCACTTGCCCGTCACTAAAATGTTGGTTCTTTCCCTCCTTTTGCGATAATACTTAAATTTCTGTTGCAGAGAACTATGTATGCCTCTGCCATTAACTTGAGGCTACTTCATCACACGATTACTGTGTAAAGGAACAAGTGGAAAAGGGTTTTCACTGTGGAAGACACTAAAGACCCATCACTAGTGAGAGGGAGTGGAAAGGTTTTCAAAATACCAAAGTTCTTGATCGATACAAGGCTCCTGGTCCTAATGAAATTTCATATGTGCTTAAAATTAAAATGTCAGCAGAAAAAGTAAGTAAACTTCTTAAAATACCATTAAAAATGTCGCTGTAGAAAGGCAAACAGCCCGGGAGTGGAAAATGGCAAACAATCATAAGAAAGGTCAGAAACAGACAATGAGCTGCATTCTGGTCACATTAACAAGTGTGGTCTCTATGGTTCTGGAAATTATAAATACTAAGGAAATTGAACTTCAACAGGGAAGAAATTGCGTAAGTAAAAGACTGCACATTTATGTGTAAAAATCCTTTTAGATATCTATGACTGTGCTTTTAAAAAAGATGTAAAGAAGTACTTTTATATGAAAAAATTGTATGAATGGAATGAAACGGGCTGAAGACAGAGTTACTGCAGACAGCATACAGAAATTTAAAAAGCTGTATGAGAAAGAATGATCAAGATGGGCCCCAGAAGTGTAAAACTCCATCCCCGTGTATTCCATATACACAAATCTAAATAGTTGTATGAAAGAGAAACTTCAAGAGATGGGGCCCCATGAATATGATAAACTCCCTCCTGATCAACTACAAATAGATAATTACACACACGAAAATAACATGCCAATAGGATTGGACTAACAACTGAATATGTTTGTGTATAATGTTAAGGTCGTTCGAGAATCAAAACAATAAAAGGATTGCATCACCATACATGGGACATATACACACTTTAAAGTAGTATGATGAAACCAGATTAAAGGCAGAGTAGTGAGGATGGAGCACATTGAAAGAAGGGCTTGATTAGAATATGACCTTGCGGGAAATAAGCTGCCCCCAGAGACACACTTAAGAAAACAGTAAAGGAGTCAAACTGTCTCCTGGCAAATATTAACATTGCATTTAATTACATGGTTAAGGAAACAGAAAGCAAGCCAGTCACACCATAAAATTAGAATATGCTTATCAAATGGGTCACCGCATTTAAATAAGCACAAAGAACTAATAGACGGAACCAAAACTTTAAAAGAGCCCATAACTAAATATCTAAAATGGAATAGAGAAGAGTAAGTTGACCACAAATTCAAATTTCTAAACCAGATTGATCATGATAAGTGAGCAGTTCTTTGAAAGATGTTCCTTTAAAGTATAACAGTAGTGGATGAATGGAGTAAACGGAATGATGATACTAAACGAATACAGCATCAAAAGTTTTAACGTTGTAAAAGAGAATGTTGTTCCCTCGAACTACCTTAATTTCTATCTTTTTCTATTTTCTTTTATCACCCAAGATGGTGTGAAAGAATCATACCTTAATTGAAGCATGTTTTTCCGTGCCATGTCGGTCACTACACAAAAGGGGGGGGGTGGCAATGGAGTAAAACCCCAACCGGAACGCATGATAGGTAATTACACCGCAATTCGGTGATTAGTGTCAAAGTCCCAAACAGGATAGCAAGTTTATAGCCACTCCTAAGCAATTCATAATTGTAAGACATGGTGTATATACAAGTTCAAGAGACAGGTAACACCAGTGTAAAAATTTTCACCCAATAACACTTCGGAATAAGTATCACGATGAGTGATGACACTTCTTGGACAAGCGTTGCGGTAGATGATAAGGTGAAAAATGTCAGCTTCATGCTCAATGATGAGAGGGGAGGCAGGGAGGTGGGGAAAGTGGGTCCAGGGGCTCGAACCTTTAGCCCTTACTTCGCCATCGATCCATAATGCACAAGACGAATTTTTATTCATTTCTGGCCTAGGTACTCTATTCATTTGCGACTTTCTGTTTCATATGTTTATTAAAAAGAGGCGCCTAAGGACATCGTTTTCAAAAGGAAGTCCCAACGAAGTTATGTACCCCGGCGCCCGTACTGCCCCTCGACGCCCCCAATCAGCTGCCGTCACTGTTTTTGTAGAAACTGCCTTTGGCAGTGTCTCGTAGACAGAAGCTCATATATATATATATATATATATATATATATATATATATA
>JAYMFT010163693.1:0-26385 GCA_038088735.1 Panulirus argus | reverse complement strand
TATATATATATATATATATATATATATATATATATATATATATATATATATATATATATATATATATAACACGCACCCAAAAGCTTCCCTATGTTTGCTTATCATCAGTTAGATTTTTATTACTAAATTATCATCATTATCACTAAAGCTGTTTTCCTAATTACTAAAAGATTCTCTCTCTCTTTCACCCAGTCATCGAGGACACAGCCATTGCCCCCTGTCTACGAGGCTCGAGTCGCTGCGGGACCTGTGCCCCCTGCACGTCCCCTGTACTTTCCACAGCCACCTCCGGCCGAGCCTCAAGAACCAGAGGGCGCTGATCGGAAGAGGAAGGGGGGGTTTATTCCACCCCCCCCAAAGCCTCCAGTGAGGTCCAGCGAAGCCTGAGTCAGCCGTAACACTCCCAAGCTGCCCGACTTAATTTCTCAGTAATTCAATACATGTGTTTCTGAGGGGGGGGCCTCCGGATTTTTCATACTTAGCAAGATTAAACTGGGTTCAGATAGGAGGTGGAGAGATGAAGAGGGGAAGGGGAAAAAAAAGAGAGTCGGAAAAGACATCTTTTGAGAGAGAGAGAGAGAGAGAGAGAGAGAGAGAGAGGCAGGGTTAGTGCCTGGTGCTTGATCAACAACACTTGTTTCTCTGCCTGCCGCCATACACACCTCATAATATACCAGCCCGAGGGTTCATCTGGGACTGACTTCAACCCTATATCAAGTCTTCTTTTAAATGTCTGTGTAGTTGTCTCACGCGTGTTTCTTATTTCTTTTGCTCGTGGAACGAAAAAAAATCCTTCCAAATCTTCTTTTAAGGAATTCCGTCATCTTGTTTGTTACGGGAGCTTCAGCTGATGGCCTAGATGTCACAGGCGAGGGTTCGACCACCTCCTCCCCAGAGGGTGAGAGACTTCGACCTCCTCCTCCGCAGGGGGTGACAAGAGTTCGACCTCCTCCTCCCCAGATGGTGAGAGACTTCGACCTCCTCCTCCGCAGGGGGTGACAAGAGTTCGACCTCCTCCTCCCCAGAGGGTGACAGTCAGGGAGACTTGTTGATCATCTGTCTACAGGAGAGGGAGAGAGAGAGAGAGAGAGAGAGAGAGAGAGAGAGAGAGAGAGAGAGAGAGGGGGAGAGAGAGAGAGAGAGATCTATGGAACGCCCCCTCTCCCAACCCAGCACCTGTGTGGCATGGGAGAGCCCTGTGTGGGTGATTAATTACCTATTTGTACTGTAGGGGAGTAAATTCTACACTCGCGCTTCCCATCTCTTAAACGTTCTCTACTGTCATACGACGTCTTAAATTTATCCATGCTGTCTGCATTTACAATTTCATCATTCAATTTAACCCTCGTTTTTATATTCTTAAACTCAAAACTACCTCTCAGGCGTTTGTGTACACGCCTTGTGTGTGTATGTGTGTGTGTGTGTGTGTGCACGTGCGTATAAATACGTAACTTACAAATCAATAACTTTAAAATACACACGTAATCATCAACCACGTCGCTTTAAAGGAGAGCGACGTGGCCGACCATTTGAATGCTGACCAAATAAATATAAACAAGAGGGAGGGAGTGGAGCGTGCAGAATAAAAAAGGCAAGGCCGCCCCTTCCTCACACCCCACAGGCCTCCCCTCCCCTCACACCCCGCAGGCCTCCTATCCTCCCTACTCCTCACACTCCCCAGGGGAGCCGAACTTTCCCGTGGGAATAACTATCAATCAGTCTCTTTACCCCGGCGGGGCGAGGACAGACGCGGCGCACACACCTCCGTAAGCTGCTCCCCGGAGGGTGGGGAGGAGGAGTTTGGCCTGTTCTCTCCCCGGCCGAAGGGATGGTTGTGGCGAGTGAGGCGACCGAGGCGCCGGCTGTTGACACTCATAAACAAGCGGGAGATACACTTGCCATACACCTGTTTTGCCGAGGGCGGTACGGGCCGCGTGAGGAGCTACTGCCTGGTGCGGGCCATTCAGCTGGTGTTTCCTGATGACTCCCTCGTGTTGCCTCAACATCCCGAATCGCTTGCTATATTACCCTCCTCGGCCTTGCCACAAGTTTCTTAAGGCTTCCTCTCGATCTTGGCACCTTTTGTCCTTTACGTGAACGCGAGACAGAATACAAAACCCACGCGAAGGAATACTTTTTGACGATTCAAGGAGACAGACAAAATGATGGAGTGGTGGGACACATGGGCTTCACAAAGTATACAAATTCAACGTAGGGCATTCTGGTGATACGAATATCACGCCCAACTACGTCAAGTTTGGTAAACCAGCAACCCAAGCGTAAGAAAAGGAGCTTAGATTAGTATTTGCAGATGCAATACTTTGCTGCCAGCACGTAAGAAATCAAACAGAATGCTAGGTTTTTCATTTTGGAAAGAAAGACATAATCCCAGTACTTTACAGAGCCACTGTCATACAACGCTTGGAACAAGCGGGTGGTTCATTTCTGGTCACCAGACCTCGTCGAAACGAAGAAGGACGAGAAGGGATGTGAGAGAGGATAAGAAAACAAATTCTGTCACTCACAGTTAAACTTTGTGAAGCAAAGACGCAGAAATCTGAAATTATTGTCTGTGAAAAAGCGCAAACCTGGAGGAGATTTAATCCGTCTTTTCAAAACGCTGAAAGTTTTAGTAATGCAAACTCAACGATTTCCTCACATCAGACAGATATACAATGTATGTATTTACCGTTGCAATAAACTACTAGTGTGAAAATCATATTTACATCTAAAACACGGTCAACTTAGCATAATTATATTAATTATCGGCGAAAAAAAATTTCTCTTCATAAGCAACTACAATATGCATGCAATTTAAATTCTTTATTCTTTCCAGAGTAGAGGCTGAAGTCCCTCTTCCTTCATGGTGTTCTGTCAAGACTATCTTCCTACCTTCTGGTGTGCCAGAGTGGAGATCGGGGAAGAGCACCTTCTGCTTAACTATCTTGTCTGCTTCTTGAATACTGTAAGAATCTGGGATACTAATTACCGTCCTCCGGCAGGTACCCCCTCGTCGTAGACCATCAGGTCTTCTGTCATCTGGAGATCTCGGTGCCAGTCAGGAGGGTCCTTCATGCCACTGTCCACGTCCACGGTGGCAGAAATACTCAAGGTTCTTCCGCACGTCTCTACTGGCCTCGTGCTTCAGGTAGTTCTCCACCTTCACACTACTGGGAGGCACTTTCAGGTCATACTCCAGTTCGACACTAGAGCCGAAAGACGCTTTGTGAAGTAGAGGTGGTAGGCGAATGGCAAGACTTCCTGGTGAGGGCTGAGGATTGTTGGTGCAGGGTGGTGGAAAACGCGATGGGGGGTGATGAAGTGGCCTGAAACAAGGGGGGCAGCTGGTGCCACTTATCTGATGACCTGAGGCCCTGGGTTGTGCCGGATGGCTATCTTAAGTGAGGCGGAGAGGGCGCCGCCCTGCCCACATTGACACAGCTCTGGGTAACCTCAAACGCTGGTGACAGTCTTGAGGACGTGTGAATGGAGAGAGTTTACGGTAAATGTGGACATGTGTAAGGTGGTGAGGTATGGCCGGAGGATGGGATAGGATGGTTCGAGTATGGCTGAAGGGGAAGGACCAGGAGGATGCGGAGTGCTTTGCGGACCAGCGAGTGGAGTGGATGTGACAGCAGATGATACCATGCTGGGCTGAAAGGAGTGATACGGTCCTTAGCGTAGGAGGAGAGCCGAGCGCCTGTAAGGTCAAATAGACAGGTGCCTCTGAAGGTACTGTAGTGCCGACAATGCTGTATGGACGTGAGTCTTGGGTTTTTAAACTTAAGAGAAAAGAAAAGGTTGGATGCGTTGGAGTGGAGAAGGCTTTGGGGTATCAGGGCTTGAACATTCAGGAGGACGAGAGGAATGCACGGAAAAGAATGAAATATATCGATGTTATATGTGCTGTCAGTGGCCTGAAACAGGGCATGTCAAGCAGTTCGTTCGTTCCCAAAACTACCTTACTAAGGCGGAGAAGGCAATTAGGAAGTGTGTGTGTGTGTGTGTGTGTGTGTGTGTGTGTGTGTGTGTGTGTGTGTGTGTGAGTGTGTGTGTTTGTTGTCTTTTGTATTCTACGGAGAGGGAGCTCAACTTTCGCGGGGCTCCCTCTTGAATTTTCTATACTATCTTTGTTGTTCACGTGATTTAAACGGGAGCCGTGCCTACCAAATCTGCGCCAGTTAGACTCTAGTGCAGAGACGCTCTTTTTATCACTGACTTCTGGGGGATGGAGGTGAGGAATGACTGACTATGTCCCATGCCCCTGACCTACTCCCTCACCCCTATCTTTCCTTGGGATAGTAGTGGCGGTAGTAAAGAAGTAGCAATAGTAGTAGAAGTTGAAGTAGCGGTAATGGCAGTAGCAGAAGAAAAAAAAGAAGAGACATCGACCTACATGCCCTCCAACCCCACCCTCCCCTGCCCTTGTACACTTCTCCCCCCCCCCCTCCCTCTACACCTCTGACCCCTCCCCCTCCCCTCGCTCGGATAACTGGCGTCGCACGACCTAATCTGTGAGTAATGAGGCGTCGGAGGCGAGCCAAGTGTTAGTCTCTCTCCTTGTGGGGCACTTGTAGACCACGGCTACCCCCTCCCTCCACCAAAACCTCCCCTCCCCGACACCTCTCGACGCCCGAGATTGCCTGTCGAACCTCCCCAACGTCCTCCTGTGTGGTTATTACACAGGTTCAAATGTAGGGAAATGGATGCATACGTAAAGACACACAGACACACACACACATCACGCGAACCTACATATATGTATGTGTCTGTTTTTACATGTGAGTGAGTACAAGTAGTAATACATATGTGCATATGATAATAATGATAATAATAACAATAATAATAATGGTATAGTCGACTAACTGCAGGTAATATAGAGAGTGAGGCTATACAAAACGGGGGAAGGAGAGAGGGAGGCTGAACAGTCTTTACACCAACACTGGGGAGACAGTCCACAGATTATTGGTCGAGATGGGTCTGTGCTCGTAGCTCGGATGGCCTCGGTGCGGTTGTGGTGCCGAAATGCAACTCGGGGACGAAGGATCTCTCTGGTGGCAGGAGGTGACCGTGGCGAGGATGATGCTGTGTAGCTCTGGCCCCGAACTGTCTGATTTGGTCCGAGTGAAGGACGGCTGGAGGGAGTTGAGAAGGTGTTTTTGCACGAATGAGTGCTTGTGTGTACGTGTGTGTATGTACATGCACATTCACACACACACACACACATATACACACACACACACACACACACACACTTAAAGTCCAAGCAAGTTTAGGAGAGAAACTTCGAGTCCACAAAAGTTCTGAAACTTAAAAGGAGTTCTGTGGGGACACGTCAAGTCCAGGAAAGTTCCCTGGAAAAACTTGAAGTCCATGACAGTTCCCTGGAGAAAACCTCTAGTCCAGGAAAGCTTCTTGGAGAAGGCATCAGCTCCAGAAGCCTAGCCAGCCCTCTGTCCTGATCAACCAGGCACTTTTTTTTTTCTCCCCAACAGCTGACAATAGATAAGCCTCTCTCTCTCTACCCCGCTTCTTCTTTAGCTACTAACCTCTTCCTCCCCCACCACCACCTCTCCCGTCCCCTCCCTTCATCCCCCCTCCCCGCACTCCAGTTGCTCTTAAACCATTTCCCCTCCCCCTTGTTCTTCCCTACCCCCCACCCACCTCAATAGTCCTCAACCCCCACCACTAATGATCTTGTACGAGGCCGGTGGTTTAACAATACACCCTCAAGTGTCACGGAGCCAACACGCCACAAAGAGTTAAGCTGTATCAATACAGTCGTTCCTTAAAGACACCGTCGTCACCGGGGTGGGGAGAGAGGCGAGGCGGGGAGGGGAGGGGAGACAGGTAAGGCGCGAGGATGGGGAGGAGGGTGGGTGAGTAAGGGAGGAATGGAAAGCGGTGAGTAAAATGAGGAAAGGGATGGGGATTTAAGAGCTCCAGCTGGGGTGAGACAGAACCTGGTGGCTCGTGTTGCTTGGGGCGTGCTCCCGGGGGAGCAGGAGCCTGGGTAGGGGAGGAGGTCCGCCGTGCGTAAGTTGGGCCATCGGCGCTCTCGAAGTCCTCCTCCAGCGCCTCGTTCAGGCCTCTCCAGCCATTGTCTGCCTCACGTCCTCCACCACTCATCGTCCGGCCCCTGGGCTTATTGTCTTCCTGCTCATTGTGGCCCAGTTATGTACACTCCCACCCTTCTCCTCCTACTCCTCCCCAACAGTGTGCGCACTGTACACCCCCAAGTTTTCGGGAAATATCAAGCTAGTCTGATAACAGGTGTGGGCGAGGCAGCGAATGCCCCTTTTCACAGATGCCATCATCCCACCATTTCTCTCTCTCTCTCTCTCTCTCTCTCTCTCTCACACACACACACACACACAATCATCATCATCTTCACCTGTCCCTTAGTATACAAGTCTTGCCTCCGCTGCCCTTCTTTTGCCCTTCCTCTACCACTTGTGACGCCCGCTGCCATCCGTCCCGACGGCTCCAGGTGTGACGGATCACGGGGGTGACGCGTGCCGCCACGCTCCTACTGAAAAGCGGCCGCACCTGTTACCTAAGATCCCCCACTTCCCCTTCCGCAGCGGGAAGTTCCCAGGACGCTGGACGGTAACGGGGCAGAGCGTTCCAGACGGTGACGGAAGTGTGACGGTGTTGGGGAAAGGGGTACTCTACGGACGGTGATGAGGCACGTTACGACGAACGGCAACGGGACAAAGTATGACGGGTAGGATTAATCAAAGGGTGACAAGGCCTACGTAATGTGTGAGGAGATTATAAGAGATGGCACCACTGAAAGGCTCCAACGCCATGAGGAGAAAAAATAAATGGATTAAAAGGAACTGCTTATCACTGGACTATATTTAAGCCTTAGATCGAAGAGTATGATTTGACGGATAAATTGTATCTTTCGAATAATATGGAAATGAGACTACGGACAAAATGATGATCAAGAAAAAACTGATGTAAAAGTATGTGAAATACTCCTACAAATCAATAAAATTTATAGAAACTTCACCTACGGACTGAGATGTAACTTAAATTTCATTACGATAACCGAAAAATAACAACCATACTTTTCCTTCCGGCGCAATGCTTGTATGTATCTGTTAGCGAACAAACTGCCGAGCAAATAAAATTCATATGTTTTTCAAAAGTAACAGAACATGCAGTAAACCTAGAATGCTAGGTGAAGTTTTCATAGGCTCTGTTGATTTCTAGTTGTTTCACCAACTTTTTCCCTACATTTTCCCTGATCATCATAGCCCTCCCTACTATCACTTTTATTACCGTACGAAGAAAAACAATGTATGAAAAATAGCAACAATAATGTTCCAAATAACGTACCTTCACTCTGAATCACTTTTATTGTGCATTAGGAATGCATTTGATTAGCGTTTTTTTTTTTTTTCAAATCCATGTTATCTCTGTGGTGCCCATAAACTGGAACTTTGATATTCATTCTCTTCAACAAAGTACCATCGCGTAACTTTGATGGGAGCAACTGGTATAGATTTAAGACTGTATGGAAAATATTCTAATAAAATCCAAGTCAATGTAATGTCATCAGATTAAAGCATAATTTTTTTTTTTCTATCAGACCCAGACGACACGCCTTTTAAGGGATGATTTCAGTCGTGGGCCAAGGAAATCACTTAAGTAATTCAGGTCTTTTGGTGTAAATCCATATTTCCAGCCTTGACCTTATTTTTTGAGGATATAAGTAGTATAAAATAATCATTACTATGCATAATATAATCCTCGCTCCAATGGGAATATCTAAGAATTTCACTTTTTTCCTCCAACAAAGTCTAAAATCTCACGTTTTCATTCAGCAAACAAACTACAGCATCCCTAAACCTAATTATTACAGTCATTTGTGAAATACTTATCTAAACTTTTTAATATATATCTTTTGACACAAAGCTTAATATAATCATGTATATTACAGTACAAATAAGAAAAATTTTAATGTTAGGCCTCCTCCTCATCATATTATTTATCATAAGGTTTTTATGTACAGCTGTGAAGGCAGACTAAAAATAAAAAAAAAAATGAACGCTTGTAAGGGAAAACACCTTAGAGAAAACTTATTTAGTTGTATTTGAAATAAGAAAATGGCTAACATTTATAATCAACCCCAATCTCATATATATTCAAATTACACTCTATGCGGTCGAATCAAATTTGATTGTGAAAACAATTTTTTAAGAATTATACTACCATTATGTATTTTTTCATGTTATTCAACGAATAAAATTTTCCAATAAAAATACTGCTTTTTTTTTCTGTGTGCAATCTCATACCCAATACAATCATTCCCATAAGATCTTCCCAGAAGTTAATTAAAGAAAGAACAACTTAACCAAACTTTAGAATATTTTGATTTTTTGGTAAATTTCCACATTCCCTTGATATAATCTTTGCCCTCCTATGCTCAAATTGTTTCATCCTGGGACTTAATGTCAAGGATATCAATCATTACATACCAAACATTTGTCCTAGTCTGCATCTAAAATCCTAAACATGATTATTTATAAAATGACAACACTGGCATCTTACCTTCGACATACAAAAAAGAAAAGTCCCAAATTCTTTAAGTTTGTTCCGGAACTCTTAGATACTTAGATACTACTTATGTTTTTGAAAATCGGATAAAGATGTGGTTTGTCACTTATCATTTACAATCTTGCCATAATGCATTCCTCACCTTTCAAGCTCCTTGCCTTCCTCTGTCAAGATTCTCTTGTTTATGATAAGTAACAAACATAATAGTCAACTAATCATCCTTCCTTCTGATAGAAAGTACAGGTATTGAGAATCTCATCTTTTTTCTCCAAAAATAACACTGCATCTGTAACCATAATCTTATCTACTCTCATCAAAGGGTAGTTCATATGGTACTATTTTGCTATGTTTACCATTATACTCTTCTGTTGCCATTTTTCACCGTCTTGAGATGATTAAGACCGTGCGGCAAAACTGCTCCGTAATGGGATGTTTTCCCAACACTTCGACAGACATCTTAGTTACCTCCCACAGACGCGGTCATCACCCACACACCCTCACCCCTACACCACTCACAACACCCCCACACTAACCACCACGCATACAACCACACACCACCCACTACTCACGTCCTTTCCCCCCCTCGCACAACACGGTGACCCTGCCACTAAAACCCGGCATGAGACATGAGGCACGAGGGTAGGTGTGCATGTTACACCCACCGCTCGGCTTACACCCCTCGGCTGCCAATGGGAGACAGGCATGGTAAGATGTGATGCAAGGAAAAGGGTTTTATGAGAGGGGGGCAGTAAGATGTGGAATAGAGAGGGACAGTTGCTACATAGAAAGAAATCGTAAGGAAGAAGAAGAGAGAAGTGAAGACCGTAAGCAATGCCCAGTGCTCCGTCAATAGACCTCGCTAGGGTTCACCCCAGTCTTCTGTGCTACTCTGCATAGATACCGTAATTATTTTTCTTGTGAGCAATATCTAGACGGGTTTTATTTGCTCAGGTATGGACTACTGCTCACATGTCTGGTAAGGTTCTTCCTCTATCTCTCTTTCTAGCGGACGAGGAATCAAACAGCCTCCCGTATCATGAGTTCCCCATGCATTACCTTTATCCACCCACCAACGGTCCATCACTTTTCGTACGCCTCGATGTTGCTGGCCTTTCCCAAGTACGCCCTCTCATCCTCCTCTGATTTTCAAAAGTTTATCCTCGAGAGAAGAGGGACCCACACACTTTTTCAGAATGTTTCCAGCCTCTTGGTGTTTCTCTCTGGAGTCTGCCACGGGAGCTGTGTCATCTGCAAACAGCTTTTGAATTTACCTCCCATGCCTACCAACACCAGCATACCACAAATCCAGCCTTCCATCTAAGACCCCTTCCATTCTCTCCTTCACTATATCGTCCATAACCAGATTATAAACAACTATAATGATGTCACATACCCTTGAAAGAGAATCACCTTCCTTCTTACTCGCACACGTGCCATACTCTTCAATAAAAACTACTCAGTGCATATGGTAACTTCCCATTCATCCCAAACATTCTCAGCATCTTCCACAAGGCCTCTCTGTCGTTCTAGTCATACACTCTTTCCACATGAGAGTTGTTATGGCCTGTGCACCACAAACAAACGTTGGTTGTTCGACCACAAACAACAGCGGGTGAAGTCTAGTAGGTCACGAGGTACACCAGCAAAAAAACAAGACCAGGACGACAAACAGGAATTTATGAACCTTAGAATCTCGAAGGAACATCATCGTCTTTGAAATTCCCCAAGATCGTATGCGAAGGCCTTCATCCAGGTCTTCGGGACGACCGATGGCAAGACCCGCTTCTTCATCATTTATGCTAGAGATTAAAGCATTTTATGAAACACAAAACCCGGCAGGGGAAGGAAAACTCTCTTATCCACCGTAAATCCTGGCTAAGACCCCAAAAGGATATTGTCATTAAAGTGTAGGATCCAATCAGCGTAAGTTAGGGCCGCACCAGGGAGGGGGTCCTTTCCTCTATGAAATAACACCATTAAATTATGAGATCCCATAAACTTAAGTCAATTTCTCAAGGATCCGAACGTTTGCCGGGCTGAACTAGGTGGGACAAGGGGGGAGGAGGAGGATGAGAGAGAGAGAGAGAGAGAGAGAGAGGACTTCAATGAGAGAGAGAGAGAGAGAGAGGGAGAGGGGCAGGGAGAGAGAGAGAAGGAAGAGGAGGTCTTGGGGGGCTAGTGGTGGTGGGTGGGTGGGTTTGGCAACTCTATGAATCTCCGTCATGTTTCCCCTGACGCAGCGCTCTCCTCCGTAATCGTTAGAATTAAGTCGTCAGGGCCTCGCGAGGAAGGACTGTACTGGATTGTAAAATTCCATGTTATTATCTCTTTAACTGGATTCCTTTCTTTTTTTCTCTCTCTTCCTTGTATCGGGGCTTTTTGAGAGGAGGCTTGCTCGCCGCCGCTGCTGCTGCTGCTGTTGCTGAATTTGAAGGGGAAGCATTTCGAAGGCTTTTCTACTCTCGTTTGGAGGTTGCAGTGGCTTGGTACGAGCTTCTCTGGGTTAGCGCGGCTTGCTGTTAAGTTTTTGCCTGGCTTTGCATTTGTTCTTTGGGTCACTGGGACCTAATGCCTGGCTCTTCTCTGGGTCAGGAATGTGTTTACAAAATCCGAATATTTTCATTTGCTGGGGGGGAATGGTGGTTCGTACTTGCCAGTGACATCAATAATGGCTTCCTCCAGGGCCTCTGGTACCGTAACTTTACCTCAGGTTCTGTCTTGGTTAGTTGGTCTTAGGGTTGGGTTCGACCTTGGTTAGTGGATCCTGGGGTTGGGTTCTCCTCTCTTGGTTAGTGGGTCTCGAGGCTCAGCTCCACCTCGGCTAGTCGGTCTTGGGCTTAAGTTCCACCTCGGTTAGTGGGTCTTAGAGTTGAGTTCCGCCTCGCTGAATGGGTCTTAAGGCTGAGTTCCACCTCGGTCAGCGGGTCTCGGGGCTGGGTTCCACCTTCGTTAATGAGCCCTTGGGGCTGGGACCCACCTTGGTTGGTGAGCAATACGGACGGGTTCCACTTTCGCTAATAAGCACAGGCGTTGGGTTCCACTCCAGTAGTAAGCCCTGGAGTTAGCTGGGTTTTCACGGCTCGTCATGAGACGCCAGTGGTCTTCTGGCTTCGTTGGCTCGTCGCTTGGTCTTTTACAGTGTAGATCAAAGCCTTTGTAAAGCGAGGTGGCAGGCACGGCATTACACGCTCCTCCTCAAACCTTGGCACTCAACCTCCTGAAGGCGGTAGAGGAGCGGAACGCAAAAGGTTAACCGAGGAGAGGAAATACCGAAGGTGGCCAAGATGTACGTATGATACAGTAGGGATCAATATGGTTTCTCTTGCCGCCCGACTTGGTGGCAATGGTATATGCGTCTGTTGTGGTCACCTCTCCTCCTCCCCCACACCCCTAGCTATACATTCCCCCTTCCCCTACCACGGTGCACCAACCCCCCCCCTCCCCTTCAACCAACTACTACCATACGGACCCCTCCGTCTGACCCCCACCAGCAGCCCCGCCCCCCGCGTGTACCCAAGATTGCTTCAGCTGTTGCCCCGCCGAACACCCGGGACCAAATCGTTCACCACACTTACGGGTGGCCACCGGACTCAAGGGGTGGCTGCTGGACGCAAGGGGTGGCTGCTGGACGCAAAGGGGTGGCTGTTAGAAGCAAGAGCTGGTCATTGGCGGCAAAGGCTGGCAGCTGAATGCTAGAGATAGCCAATGGACGCTAGAGATAGCGGACGAAGGCTGGGAATGACCACATCTCCCATGGCACCATAAACCATGAATGTCTGCTACACCCGCGGGGAGACCCCTCATCTTCCCTACAGCAGGAGGGTGTGCGGCGAATGACCACTCGACACCCGTAGTGTCCAGGGGGGGGAAGGGCTGCTGCTGCTGCTGGGGTGAGGAGTGGCAACACCACCTCCCCAAGTGTCCATAAACTGAAGAGCGGCCATCAGTCCGTACTGGAAGCCGAGGAGTGTGCACGGGAGAGCCACAAGACGCGTGTGCGGATGGGTGTGTATTGGATGCTTGAGTCGACGTCTGGAAGGACGAGGGCGTAGGGTTCTGGGGGGAGAGTGGAGGAGGTTGGCGTGATTTAAGCATCAGACGGAGTGTGAGGTAGGGAGCCTGTGTGGGAGAGGGAGGTCGAAAAGGTGTTCACGTTTGTCTCTGATCGTTTTTGTCGTTCTTTTCCTCTCAGGCTGTGGGGCTGTGGGCTAGCCAGACTCCCTCGTAGAGACAATGATCTCGATGATGGCTCACTGTCCAAGCCAGCAGTAACATTTTTTTTGTTTTGTGCTCTCGTGTTTGTGTGTGTGTGTGTGTGTGTGTGTGTGTAAGAGCCAGATGACCATAGCTGGTGGTCTATGACGAGTTTGTGTGCAAAGCAAGACTGATATGATGAACTCTTACATTCTTTTATTTTCTCTGTCTCTCTTTTTCTCTGTCTTTGACCGTGTACATTTAGTCATATAAAGACATTACAGCTAAACACACACACACACACACACTCCCTCCTTCTTTCTCTCCCCACACCTTCGTATACCAGCCCCTGCGATCGGGCATGTCCGTCTTCTGGGACACGAACCACACAACCCTCCTCTCCCTCCCCACCAACAACCTAACCACAGCAGCAGCAGCACTCCTGCCGGCGGTAGCAGGAGTCGAGGAACAACTCCCCCCCCCCTCCTCCTCCCCAACAAATCGCGGCGGTCCGGCATAATCCGGAACCGGCCAATTACTCGGCCCGGTCGCCGTAAGTCATAAAATGGAAATGGACCGACTGCCTTACTGCCTCCAATTAGTCAGCGGAATCATAAGAAAGGCAGTTATCAGCGGCGGACACCGGTAACGGCACCAGCCCGTGTCGCGGGGCGTCCCTGTGCGTGCCACCCCCTCCTACGCCGCCCACAGAGGGACGTGTGTGTGTGTGTGTGTCCCGCCCGGCCACCCACAACCCCCCCAGGTTATCACCCCAGTTAATTGCCTTCCCGAGCCTGGGGTGGCACGGCGAGGTTCGGCGCTCTCTCTCTCTCTCTCTCTCCACCGCCACCTCACCCACACCCCAGGCTGCCCCAGTGCGGTAAATATGTCGGGGAGCGACCCGGGGCCTGGCAAGGTCACCCCAGGTCAGCGAGCGAGGTCAGCCGCCACTGAACAGTGTACATGACTGGAATAGAAACTTGGTGAAGGTTACGGGCGAGGGACGGGGTGGCACGCACCTGAGGTACGGGGTAGGGCCGTCCACTGGTCGGACGAAGAGGTGTGTGTGTGTGTGTGTGTGTGTGTTATGGGGGAGTTTTACACTTGTGCTGCCCCGTCTCTTAACCATGTCTTCACTCCGATGTACGTATACACCCTTCTTCCAAAAATGCTTCCTTTGGATTATTTTGCTCTTCTCCGTGAGCGTCTCGTGTTTGGCGGCGGACTTCCTGACCGGGCGACACTAACCCGTCCGCTTCAGGGAGGCCGCATCGGCATCACTACCCCTGACACGCGGTGTACCACAGGGCACCAAGCTGGGGCCGCTCTGCTTCCTTATCCTCATCAGTGACGGCCTGAAAGGCACAAACCACCGCTGGAAATACGTAGACGAATCTGACCTTTGGCATAACTATCAACAACTCTCCAGACTCTTCAGTGCCCTTCGGCACAACATCACCAGCCTTCAGGAGTGGACTACGGCCAACAACACCACCATCAACCACACTGTCATGATACACATCATCCAGGGCCCAGACAATATCCTGTCCCCTGACATCACATTAAGTCCTGACATCCTTCCGATAGTCAAAGACTTCAAACTTCTTGGTGTCAAAGGAGACGACGGTTTAAACTGGTGGAAGTCCTCTCATCACTATTTCCAAAATCTTCCTCATACCATCTGTGCCTTCTCCGCCGACATGAAATCACCACCGACTGAGCTCAGGAACGTCTATACCATCTTCATTCTACCTCAGCTCACCTACGACTCCCCAGCCTGAACCTCCTCCTCACTAACAGCTACATAGAAAGACCTGCTAGAGAGAGAGTGCAGAAACGGGCATGCAGAATCATCCTGGGCCCTTCTTACAGGACCTACCAAGAGGTGGCCCTCATCTCACCGAACCTGTCCACCATCTCCGACCAACACTGGCAGCTCACAACGGCAGTGTGACAACAAGCTGCTGACACGCCGTGATCTCCCAGTTCTGTGATATCTGTAATACCTCGTCTGTGAACTGACTACATCCAATAAGTCGTTATCTAATTATTTATTTATCTAATACTTATTCATTTACACACCAAACCCTCCATACACCTGACCCTCCACACACCCAACCCTCCAAACACTTGACCCTCCACACAAACACACACACACGCACACGTGTTCACTCTAAACCCCCACTCACCCCCTCCTCTTACACGTCCAGCCATGCTGCGCTATCTCGGCTCCTAATTAGAATAAGACCTTTTAATGAACGTAATAAGAATAAAAGGCTAATGTCTCAATCTCGGGCCACAGGGCGCGGGGCTGGGAGGGAGGGTTTCTATACCACTCACATTACACGTGTTTGTTGTTGTTGCATATGAGGGCTGGTCCGTGGACACGGGGCTACACGGCCATCTCCCTGCATCACAGAAGGAAAAAATTTACTTGAATATAGATAGATAGAGAGAGAGATATATATATATAGATAGATAGATAAATAGATAGACAGATAGGTGTACAAATAAATAAATAGAAAGATAGATAGATAGATAGACAGACGGACAGATAGATAGATATAGATAGATAGATAGATATTACGCAAGTATCTTAACATGAATTGGTGAGAGGTGATTATACAGTAACACTGGAACACCCTCATGACCCCATCACTCTCCTCAGGTGTTCCTAAAGGCGGCCACGATGTGTCCCTGGTATAAATAGTCTACCCCACAGTGTTGGGCATACTCTCCCTGCCATTTGATACAGCGCCTTGAAGGCTCCGAAGGATTTATATGCTCCGCAGACGTCGAGAATAGGAGGCAAGTGAAATCTGTGAAGTCTCCGCTGCAGAAAGACGTCGTGACTTCCTCCCCCCCCCCCTTGCCCTGACATCATCAGAACCGACATCGTACGCCTTGTGAAGTTACCTCGGGAACAAAAAAAATTATACACCTGACATCGGCTGAATCAGACTTCTGATGTCGGGGTGAGAGGTCTGGGTGGCACGAGAGACGCCCTCCTCCTGCACTGTGTAACTCCCTCACGTATGAAAAGACTTCATGACTCGAGTAGGAGGCTGTGGGAGCCTGTGTCCCCTGCACTCCTCGGGCCAAATTGGCCGTAGGGGCAGACTGTATGGAGACGACCCCAGAGCCAGCGCGCCAGGCAGCTTTAAATGCTCCACTTACTACTACATGTTAGCGGCTGATACTCTGATACCTCTGCAGCGAATACCATATATATATATATATATATATATATATATAGTAAATGACGATGTGAATTTATGTACGCATATATAAGAACTCTATATGTAGAAAGCATATACCAAAATGTTTTAAAAAGGATTGATAACACCTTTCCTTACATCCACCAACCCCTACACTAACTGCAAGGGCGTGACGTACGTTACTGGTTGGGTCAGTAACATGTGTATACGCAGAGTTGCGTATGACGCAAGTTAAAACACTTGAAAAAAAAAACTTAAGAGAGGATTGTATAGGCCCGTATGTGGCGTGAGTGACTAATCACTACCACAGGTTTAGGCAAGAGGCAGACAATACTATAATGTAATCACGAAATGTAATTCCTCTGTAGCTACAGCAGCCGTGATAAAGTTATGTAGATCTATGCTACACTCACGACCCGCTGTGTCGGTAATGTGTTCTATTACCTCATCTTACAAACCCTCATCTCGCTCAGCAGGACATTTTGAAACAGAGTACTTGCCTCGGACCCTCGGATGCTGGGTCTACATACATCTGGCGGGTTATCAGGATCAGATAGCTCTCTGCTGGATGCATCGTTGTTTTTATGTGTGGAAGTCGATGATAAATTGCCCCCCCCCTTTTTTTTTTTTAAGGTAATCTGGTGTTGTGATGACTTAACTGATGATCTCGGTGGTCATCCAGCCCCTTTCCCCTTAGGGCACGACGGTACGACCCTTGGCTATATGGGGGGAATGGCCTGCCTGCCCTTCGGTCTTTGGCCTGACACCCCCGCAGGAGTCGGCTCAAAGACCAGGCCTTCATCCAAAAGGATGGCACCGATGTGACCTTAAAAAAAAAAAAAAAAGTCGTGTTCACGAGTCGATTAGACGTTCTCAGAGGGTCGTCTTTTAGTCCTCAAGGGTCGTACCACCGTTCCCAGAGGTCGTACCGTCGTCACAACGGGCGGTACTGAGTCCCAGTGATCACTGACTTGGGTTGATAGTGACAGTCAAGAAAGATAGAGATAGAGAGAGGGCGGCAGAATATCCCCTTGCCCTACGCCACACTTCAAGGGAAGCGGGGCCGAAGTGGCGTTTGCCCACCTCACTCAAACTTTTGCTTTGTTCCTATTGTTATGTGGAGGTGGTGTAAACATCTTTTGCCTGTAGTGACCTAGCTAATCTCTGGTGAGCTTAGCGTCCAAAAAGCTTAATAAAAGACGTGTCAAATTATGTATTTACAAATTGGTAACCTGTTCACCTTGTATTATCTAATATATAAGATCATATTTCTGATGTATTCATTATATGATTATATCTATCATACGTGAACTGATTGATGTTTCTCCTTATAAAGATAGATTTGGTATAACTGACAAAGATACATTTACTTTTACTGACAATTTGTCGATCAAAAGTTGTAAATATATATTTCCATTAGTGCTAATTAGTGTAATACAGAACTGTAGTGATGGATAGACGAGGTAACATTCACATCACAACACACGCCATCCACACCTTCATAATCATAATAATAATAGTAATAATAATAACGATGATAATAATAATGTTAATAATAATAATAATAATATAATGATAATAGTAATGATAATAATAAAATGATAATAGTAATAAGAGTAATAATAATAATTATAATGATTATAGTAATGATAATAATAATAATAATAATAATAATAATAATAATAATAATCACAACTCGTACTAAAACATCATTGTTCAATTAAACATTTAAGTCCCTTAATTAGTGTCAGCGTTGGCTAGGCGTTGACACGAGCGTTCACCGATGGGCGTTGAAGTATGAATGGCAGTGTGTGTATGTGTGTGTGTGTGTTTCGTGGTGAGTGGTGTTTAGGTCGTGTTATCAAGAGCTGTCATCACCCACCTTGTTCTAACTCATGCCCCACGCACTTGTCTGTACGTGTGTGTGTGAAGGCGCGCGCACACACACACACACACACACACACAAACACAAACACACACGGTAGAGATCGACTTGATTTTTTTTTTTTTGCTAGAAAAGATGTCACAAAAATTTCGCTCACTGTTACACAACAGTGAGCACAGGAGATGCAGGGACTCGGGGTGTGTCAAGTATTGAGTTACGTTACGTTACATGATGTGTAAACCGTTTACATGGACTGGGCAACAATGAAAAACTTACTTAAATCACACTGTAAGTGAACTGTTTACATTTACAGGGACTGGGCAACGATGAAAAACTTAAGTAACACTGTAAGTGAAATGTTTACATTTACAGGGACCTGGGCAACGCTGAATGAAACTATACAAGTTATACATTACGTGAACTATTTGTATTTAGTGAGTGAAATATTCACAACAGGCAAAGTGACGATACTTCTCAGTTATCTCGTGGAAAGTTAGGATATTTCTCAAGTATCTGGGGGAAGGTTGCGATACTTCCTCAGTTATCTGGGGCAACGTTAGCTAGTGGCTTGGGGCTGGGGGGGGGGGGGGTTCGTTAATACCACGTGGAAGGTGTTATGCAAATTTGGGGGCAGGGATATGGTGGGTTGACGAGGCACTTGGCACTGAAGGTGGCCGGTGATGAGGCCAGGCACTAAGGCAAAAGGAAATTTAGTTCTCATATTTACTGTCCTGGTCGACGACGGACGGACGGACAAGTTCAGAGCAGCTCGACGGGAATGATGAAGCTGGCGATCATCCACAGGTAAATAAAGAGCGTTATACGCGAGTACTACCACCGCTAGGGCTACTACTACTACTACTACTGATGTTACTACTACTACCACAAATATTATTCATGGTAATAAGAAAAACATTATAATAATAATGATAATAATAATAATAATGATAATAGTACTAATACTGCTACTACTACTACTAATAATAATAATAATTATAACAATAATAATGACAAAAATAATAATGATAATAATAAAGATAATAATAATAATAATAATATAACGATAATAATAATATAATGATAATAATATTATAATAATAATAATGATAATAATAATAATAATGATAATTCTCTCCCTCTCCAGCAACAGCAAGAGTTAAGGTCTAACAGCGGCAGCTACAGCAGGAGGGAAGCAGCAACAGCAGGAGCAGCAGCGGGAATCACAGCACATGACGGCAGTAACTCGCCCGGTGACACCGCGCGCCGCGAATATTGGCGGGTCAGCAATCGGTCCGTGCTCCCCGCCCCGCTGGGGAGAGGAGAGGAGAGGGGTGCAGAAGGCGTGGGAGGGGAGAGGAGGGTGGGCAGAGGAGCCAGGAGTAGGGGTAGGCCCAAAGGCCTGGCTAAGATGAGGGGGGGGGGGGAATAGGAGGGGAGGACGGGAGGCTTTGCTGGGGAAGGGGGATCCTTGGGACCAGGCGGAGGGGGAGGAGGGAGGGGGGATAAGGGAGGGGGTACCGGTGCGAGGTGGTAAGGGGTGGGGAGGGGAGTTTGTGACCACTAACATCCCTCACACCCCCAAATACTCCTCCTCACTCGCGCGCGTTTAGTGTCTCCTCAGTATTGCCTGTGAGGCAGGATCTCCCGATCTGTGACCTGATGGTTATACTGATCTGTGACCTCAGGTCTATACTCATCTGTCACCCGCTGGCTACACTGATCTGTGACCTGAAGGCTATACTATAATCTGTCACCCGCTGACTATACTGATCTGTGACCTGCTGGCTATATCAACCCTGACACCGGGTCACGGTCACCAACTTCTGTGCTGGGTCACAGTTTTGAACTCTGGCACTGGGACGGCGCACAGCAGAAGCTTACAACAGGAAACCCACTCGAAGGTTGACTATGGGGAATCATTTCTTTCTTGAGTATCTTCAATATTTGTCGATTCCTCCGGTCATACCACAGGTCAGTTTATGGTGGAGGATGAGAGCTTAATATGTCCTCTCTCTCTCTCTCTCTCTCTCTCTCTCTCTATATATATATATATATATATATATATATATATATATATATATCTCCGTTCCTCAAGTCTCTCCGTCACAGGTAGCTAAGCGTTACGGGACGTCAAGTCTTGACGTCTCGCGCGGTGGTTCAGCGCCCGCGAAAACTCTTTTCTTAATCATGAAACGCAAACAGACAAGTGTCGACGGGGGCAGACTGATAGTTAACACACAAGGTGTGTACGGAAGGTGTGCTGGTGGTATCTCTTTTCACACACGCGCGCGCGCGAGTAATCTGAACTCACGCTTGCCGTATGGATATTGCTTCACGAACTGAGTAGAAAAAGGACTACGAACAATCGTGTACTCATAGTAATCGTCTATAGACATGAATCTTCACACACACACACACACACACACACACACACACAAAATAGATAACAGATTTTACATACACCTAGACGTACGGTATGTTAATTCACTATCTTTTCATCTATATACCTATCTATCTATCTATGTATCTATCTATCTACCTACCTGCTGCACTTGTCTGTCTATCTACTTCTATCACCTATACTTTAATGTCCATGGAGTGCATCAAGAATGTACACGCATACTATATACTTTTCGAGGGAGTTAATGATTTTACAGAATTGGAATCCCCAAAAACCTCAGGCCCTCATGCGTGCTCGTTCTCTTCATTCCCTTTTGGGTACACTTACTAAGCTCGTACCCTACGTCGTTTTAACCTCTAGAAGAGGTGTACGACATGAGTGAAATCACCATGTATTGCATCATGAGAAAGAAACTTGAGTAAATTAGGTATTACGATCGTTTATATGAAGCTATTAATCATCTGGCATGGCTAATTCTAAAGGAATTGTTATCCCCTTTACCTTTAGAGTTCCCACTTTCTAAAGTACGACACTGCGACCACTGAACACGACAGAACGACCACTGAACACGACAGAACGACCATTGAACACCAGGGTACGACCATTAATTATGCTGGCCTGGCCTTTTATTCTGACCCGTAAAGGTCAGGTCAAAAGGCCTTTTTAGACTACCTCTGCTCTTCTTTGTAGCCTACTTTCTACTTTCCAGTTTTTTTAATTCATCATAACCATTTTGGTGTTGACAAATCTCAGGTCGAAGTCGCCTCTTCCACGATTCTGTCATGGAATACCACCCGCTCCCCCTTTCTCCACACCGAGACGTGTTGATCTACTTGGAGCACCTCCAGAAACCGCAGCACGACTCGAGGGGTCGTTAACATTAAAGTATCTGGCCTTTGGAAAGTAGTCGTCGTGCCTCATTAACACTCCTCTGGGGGGAGGGAGGGAATCAACAGATGGCTGTGGGTGACAGTAACAGATTAAAAAAAGCCGTCACTCATCACGCTCACCGTCACACTTGCCTGGTTAGGTTCTCGAGAACTACGCACGCAGGGAGAGCGCGTAACGGTCTCAAGAATCATTATCGTGAACACCTGACGAAGGTGATCACTTCGACTGGCGGTAATAATCTTGACGGAGGCGGTCTTCAAACGACCCCGTGGCAGGCAGTCGATGGGGGCTAAGACAAGACCCCCCCCCCCCCAAGATAATTAACCTAACTTAAATCATCGTTTCCAGAGCTCTCTTTAATCAACGACGGTTTTGTGTGTGTGTGTGTGTGTGTGTGTGTGTGTGAGACCAGGTCATGTGGTGGATCGCCCTCATGACATCTTCAGGTGTGAGACGACTCCGAAGTCAAACTTATAACGTACTACTTCTTCACATACCGAATTCATTATACCAGGATTAGAACGAAATGAAATTCGCTGTTTATCCTTTATCTTTAATGCCACGGCTGAATAAATGATTAACGTATTTAGTGTGCCTGCTCGCACTCCGTCAGTCGGTGTCTGTGTCAACAAATTCCTGACGAAGGAGTGACTATATTCCTCATGGGAGATCAGTCTGGGCTCCTGCCGGAGGGAGAGAGGGAGGGAGGGAGGGAGGGGTCTCTCTCTCTCTCTCTCTCTCTCTCTCCTGACGGAGGAGTGACAGAGGTCACTAACACAACCTCCGCCTCAGTTCACAAGAGTCTCTTTCCACCGGACTTTCACCTAAACTTCTGTAATGTCAGGACGTTTATCTGTTATTTGGAACAATTTCGAGTTGGAAATGCTAACAGGAGAAACGCGGTCACCAGTGCACACTAACAGAGATGGGAGTAAATATGCATACGTATATATAAATGATTAATCCTGCCAGAGAACGGAGTAACCGTATTCAAAATCAGCTTAGCATACATGATCAATGGAATAATCATCGAAATTACTTGGATAAATAAGATATAAAGGTAGTCAAGATTGGTCTATTCATTTCCATATATTTTTTTCAAGCCTGGGAGTAAAAAAAAAAACTAGTCAAAACACACGATTTCATCCGGGGGCTAAGTTGATCACCAGGACCACGTATTGATCATTGATCAAACCGATCCCTATTATCAGCTGTTTGATTATAGATCCCAGGGTGGATTAATCATCCTCCCCTTCGTGAATGTATCTTAAATGCATAGTTTGCGTGAATTTTGAGACAAATAACTTCTAAGCGAAAAAATAAGTATGGCGGTGGTGGTGGTGGTGGTAGGGTTTTAGGTTGGGGTGAGACAGGGGTTGGAGGAGGTTGTGGTGAGAGAATGGGGTTTTGGAGCTGGGGAGAGGCAGGATTCCGAGGTTGGGGTGAGACAGGTAGTGATGTGTAGTCTTATAATTAAAACAGTGAGGGGGGAAGGGAGATCTTGCAGGCCATATAATACAGCTGAAGCAATACACCAAGGGAAAAATATACGAAGAGAATAACATTATTCAAATATGTAAAATAAGAAACAAGGTAGCATGAAAGGACGGTGTTCTGGAGTTATGAAGAGCGTGTTGGTTTCAGATGAATGGTAAAGAAAATAATGTTCCTATGACGAAATGAAATCAGGTCGGTAAATATAAGGAATGAGCTGATGGAAGGGAACCAGGATTTCAGATATCTGGTAAGAGCGAAGCTAACTCGAAAAGTCGCTATGTTAAGTACCAGAACTTGCTAAATAATCACTAAAAAAAAGTATCAGCTACACTCCCGAAGAGATTAAATCAATCACCAAAGAGTACTTGAACAGACTCAGAAAGCTAAAGCTTTTAAATATATTGGTCTAACTTCACTTTTTTAGTGAGCGAAAAAAAAAGAGAGAATCGTTCTTGTTGTTTTCATGTGTTGGTTCGATCCGCTGGTTCAGTGCTTCACGAAGCTTCGTGTCCTTGAGAAAGCGTAGCCCTAGTTGCTTTCATGGGTTGGTTCGATCCGGTGGTTCAATGCTTCACGAAGCTTCGCGTCCACGAACAAGCTTAGTATTCGTGTGTACGTGTCCCCGTTCACTTGATTACATTCGTTGATTCGTTTATATCCACTGAAACACTTCGAGCAGTTAACTCTTCACTTAGAATTACTTGTAGTAGTTCCCAGTCTTTTGAAGTGTTCTGCATAAGTAAAGAAACACTATTCACTTAAAACACTTCGTATAACTTAAAAAAATACTGTCGAAGAACTGGTTTTTCTTTAGCATGCCTCTGAGCTCCCTGGTTTTACGAAATAAACCTATCTAAAACTGTCCTCAGCATTTGCATTTAAATGTGAAGGAGATTAGTCTATAAATGCCATTGGCCCCGGGGCGAGACGACGACGCGTCTCTCTGACATCAATTCAGTCGTTCCGGTCCGGTTTACGAAGGCCACTTTACACCGCTCACTTATCATTTGCGCAGGTCAGTGTGGTGGTGGTGCTGGTTCGAATCCAAGGAGTTCCGCAAACGTCTCTTCTTAAACGGTTCTTTGACCCATCTTAAGCGGGAGAGGAACAACGGCTCCAGGGCCTTAGAAGATATCATCGGGTCGACTCTCATTCGTTTTGCTTTCGAACAATCTCCAACGTTGGTGAATAGCATTCTCCTTTCTGTTCTTTTTTCTTACACCTCTGGGTCTGCAATCTAGCATCGATGCATGATGTTCGGTCGACACCTCCTAAGTCAGTTGAAGCTTCAGTAAGGAGCAACTCTTTTGGGGTTGGGGGTACGGGGTGATTCTGTGGAACATTGTATCAATCGGTGTGATTCTATGGCACACATATAATCTCCTGGTGTAATTCTGTGGAGCGTTATCTCTCACTATATATATATATATATATATAGCCCTGTGGAACATTCTTTATCTATTGGCATAAGTACGTGGGACATTTTGTCTTTTGATTTAATTCTGTGGAACGTTCAATGTAATGACCTCCTGTAACTGACATGCCGTGGGAATCTGTGCTTTCCCACTAAATCGCCTCAACCAAGAGAGTCAGGTCAGGCAAATGATAGATCAAGATAAGTCTTTATGATAACCCTTATCTACCTCTGTGAGCAATATGGAACACTGGTCCTGTCGAACAGATTTCAGAATTCAATGACACGGGTTCGAGTACAGATTACATATATTACTGTGCCGTTACTTTCTGAAACTGATCGATCCTTTTAAGTATTTCTGTGACTATGTTTACGTTAATCACCTTTGAATATCTCTCTCGTTCAAATTCACGTTTACAGTAAATTGGTACGTGTCAGATTTTACCCTATTTCAGCCGGCTGGAAATCAGTTTTCTATATACCCGAAAGGAGACTCCAAGATCCGACGGTGCGTTCGTATCTACAGAGGCGACTTGAGGTCAGATTAATATGACGACAGAGGAACACACTGACAAAGCATCTGTCTAGAACCAAAACTCGACAGAAGGAAAAAAAAAACATTTTGCCTTTGCTGGTGCCACCACTGAAGTAATCATCGTGGGGATCAATTTACAGTTGATCCTTCACCGGTCTCGACACAACGTCATTACGTAGTTCCGTGAAGTTATGAGAAGATTCGCTATAAGGAAAAAAAATAGAGAAAAAAGCCGCTAGCCGCGGAAGGTGTTGGTGTTCAAATTCGCTAGATCTAGCAACTTTTCCATTAAGTTGTCAACACTGTCTTGAAGCACACACACACACACACACACACTACGGGCCTCACTGGTGTAGTGGCTACTAGTGTTACTGACCGGGCTGGCATGCGTTCGAATCCTTAGCGCAGCAGTCGGCCCACAGCCAATCCCAGCTTTTCATCCACCCTTCGGAGCTGGTCGATAAACGGATACCTGACTTAGGCTAGTGTGTGTGCGTGTGTGTGTGTATGAGTGTGTACACACATATATATACAAGATTAAGAGACGGGGCAACAGAAGTGTAAAATTCTCTCCCCGTAACACACACACACACACACACACACACACACACATGCACACACACACACACACATACACATACACACACACACACATACACACACGCACACACACACATATACACACACACATACACACTCACACACACACACACACACACACACACACACATATATATAGAGATAGATAGATAGATAGATTGACAGATATGTAGATAGATAGATAGATAGATAGACAGATAAACAGATAGATAGATAAATTGACAGGTAAATAGATAGATAGATAGATAGATAGATAGATAAACTGATAGATAGACAGATAGATAGACAGATAGACAGATAGATAGATAGAGAAATGCACAGGGCAAATGACACCAACCAAATTAAGCCACAGCAAGCCATGATGGTGAGGTTGGGGGGGGGGTGGGGATTGCGGCCAAGCGGCCCGTATTGATGTCTTGAGGCATTTAAACCTTAATAAATATACGGCTCAGTCGGCAAAATATGTACCAAAAACGACTGGGATTAAATGCTCATTTCTGGCGCCCCGGGGGGTTGGGGGGGGGGAGGATCGTGATGCGCAGAACGGGGAGGGGGAGGGTGTGTTGTGTGTGACGTCATGACTTGAGGGAGGGAGCGACGTCACGGCTCTGTGGGAGTGACGTCACGCCTCGTAGGCGACTGAACGTGAGTGTGTGTGTGTAGGGATTGAGGTGGGATTGGTTGGTTGGTGGGGGGGAGGGTAGGTTATGGGAAATGTGGTGGTAGTAGATAGTTGTAAGGGGGGGTGGTGGATGAACAGCTGGGTTGACTGTGGACCGACTGCTGCCGCATCAAACAAGATTCGAACCAAAGTACTGAATATTTTCAGTACGTGGAACGTAACAAGAGTCCTCAACAGCCATTTTGGAGGTTTAAAGACCACAGGGTAGTTACCTATTACGGATTCTTATGAACGAGGATGGTTCTTGATCGTTAAATCTGTTCAGCGGGTCTTTGGTGAACCGGTGTTCGTCTGTGTTGGTTCGTCAGCCGGTTGGCCACTGTGTTTGTATGACCTCTTTATGTACATATAGGGTTGGTATACACACACACACACACACACACACACACACACACAGAGAGAGAGAGAGAGAGAGAGAGAGAGAGAGAGAGGGAAGCTTGACACATGGAAAGGGAAACATGAGAACCTGAGCGCTTTCGTGTATTTACACATCATCAGAG
>JAYMFT010163682.1:0-12375 GCA_038088735.1 Panulirus argus | reverse complement strand
TCCCCCCTTGCCCCTTTCACCGATGTTCCCATTTGTTCTCTTGTCTTACACACATTATTTACCTCCTTCCAAAACATATTTTTGTTCTCCCTAAAGTTTAACGATACTCTCTCACCCCAACTCTCTCTTGCCCTCTTTTTCAACCTTTGCACCTTCCTCTTGACCTGTCACTCTCTCTTATACATCTCTCAGTCATTTTCACTCCTTCCTTGTAAGTTTCATCCAAACACCTCTTTTTTCTCCTTCTCTAACAACTTTGCATCTTCATCCCACCACTCGCTACCCTTCCTAATCTACCCACCTCCCACCTTTGTCATGCCACATTCATCTCTTGCACATGCCATCATTGCTTCCATAAATACATTCCATTCCTCATCCACTCCCCTTGCTTCACTTGCTCCCACATTTTGCCATTCTACATTCAGTCTCTCCTGATATTTCTTCACACAAGTCTCCTTTCGAAGGTCACTTACTCTCACCACTCTCTTCTCCAACATTTTCTCTTCTTTTCTGAAAACCTTTACAAATCTTCACCTTCGCCTCCACAAGATAGTGATCAGACATCCCGCCAGCTGCCCCTCAGTACATTAACATCCAAAAGTCTCTCTTTTACATGCTTATCAATTAATACATAATCCAGTAATGCCCGTTGACCATCTCATCTACTCTTATACGTATACTTGTGGATATCCCTCTTTTTAAACCAGGTATTCCCAATCACGTCTTTTTTTAATGTACAAATCCATGAGCTCTTCACCATTTCCATTCCCAACACTGAATACCCCATATGCACCAATTATCTCCTCAACTGCCACATTAATCTCCTTCACATTTAAATCACCCATCACTAATACCCGGTCTTGTGTCCCAAAACTGCTGACATACTCACTCAGCTGTTCCCAAAATGCTTACGTCTCAAGATCTTTCTTTTCATGACCAGGTGCATAAGCACCGATAATCACCCATTTCTCACTACCCACTTTCAATTTTACCCACATCAATCTGGAATTTACTTCTTTACGCTCTATGACGCACTCCCACAACTCCTGCTTCAGTGGTAGAGCTACTCCTCCCTTTGCTCTTGTCATCTCAGCAACCCCTGACTTCACTCCCAAGACGTTTCCAAACCATTCTTCCCCTTTACCCTTGAGCTTTGTTTCACTCAGAGCCAGAACAACCGGGTTTCTTTCCTCATAAATATAATACCTATCTCTCCTTTCTTCTCATCTTGGTTACATCCACTCACAATCAGACACCCCAATCTGAGCCTTCGAGGAGGATGAGCACTCCCCGTTTGACTACTTCTGTTTCCCCTTTTAGAAATTGAAGTACAAGAAGGGAAGGGTTTCCAGCCCCCCTCTCCTGCCCCCTTTAGTCACCTTCTACAACAAGTGGTGGAATACGTTGGAAGTATTCTTTCTCCCCTATGTGTTTATATGGGTGGATGGGTCTCTCTTCGTCTGTTTCCTGGTGCTACCTCACTGATGTGGGAAACGGCAGTCAAGTATGATAAATATTTTTTTCTATGCAAAGGTACACTTGGTTTTATGTTAGGGCAGTAATAGATTTAATTCTTCTGAAGATAATCAGTATGTGGACAGAAAAGTGCTGGATACCCAGATTAAAATGGTATGTCATCAAAACATACACATGCAAGCATCCAGACAAATATATGGGTAAAAAGAAATAATTTCATAAATGTGGGCACTAAGAATGAAATAAATTGTAATCAATAATAGTAATGAGATCTACAATGAATATCTTTTTCATAAATGGAAGTGTTAATGGAATGAAAAAAGAAATAGAATAAAGAACATCTTTGTAGAATGTAGAGATTCAAAGAATTATAAGGAATAATATAAAAACATGTTTGTAAGACACTTAAAGTTTTGTAAATCCAAGTGATAGCACCTCCAAAAGATGTAAAACTTTGTACTGTATACAGTATACATGGAACAAGTTTAATCAATATCCCTAAAAAAAGGAGAGAGAGAGAGAGAGAGAGAGAGAGAGAGAGAGAGATTATGTACACAATCATTTTTTTTCCTTGAGTTACACAGGAATTTGAAACTTGACCATCAGAAATTATTCAGATGTAGAAATTTGCATGAAAGTATCACTGGTTCAGGTGTGGTCAGTCTCTAATCCCAAAAGCATTCTGTAGCATTTATTTACAAATGACATTAGAGCTTTAACTCAAAAAATTATCCCTGAGGATAGGGTAGGAAAAAATAATACCCTTGGTATGTCCCAGGCTAACTTCCAAACTTGACCCCCCTTGTCTTACACCACAATGTTGGTTCACTTTCCCTCTTCTATAGGTATCACTTTGGCTTTTGCTCCCAAGAGCTGGCTGCTTGTGTGCCCCCACCACTAGCTTGACCACAGAATACTCGGCAAGCTGCTGTGCCTCATGATTATTGTGTGGCCATCAGCAACTCAAGGGTGTGCCATTTTGGTAACTGCTTCTTTCCCTACACGATGAAGCTTTGAAACTCTACTTTCTCAAGTCTTTCCCAATAATTATGACCTGGTTCATTTCAAAATATAGGTCTTTCACTTTCTCAAAAATTCACAGTTACTTTCCCTGTCTATTTTTTCCCAGTTTTTCAGTTCTCTTTATTTTTCAATTAGGGCCTGGCCTTGATGTGGACTTTTGTCCATGACTGGAGCCCTCAACATTAAATAAAAAGTAAGTGGCATCATGAGGTATGGTCTCTCACCTTCTATGTCATCACAATCTGAAAGTACAAACAGAAGAACTAAATGAGGATTTTTTCTATTAAGTTCAGTGAAATGTTTCTGACATTCCCTTGGAAAGGTGAGCAGGTACATGTTATATGTTTGGTCAGTACCAGTTCATCCAGCCATGTGATATGGTGTGTACAAGAATTTAACAGCATGTCAGTTTACAATATCTTGCAGTCTTGATCTCTGACCTAGGACATCCAAGTATCATTCTGGTGTAAAGCTCTGTCTGAGGTACCTCTGGTACAGGTTTGGTTAATATCCACTCAGCATCATTTGCCATTGTGTACAAATCCATTCAGTAGCATTGCAGAAAACATGACTTGGTGACCATGATGTTTGATACCACCATCAAAAATATAATCAGATGCATTATGCTACATAGTATCTGTGGTATATGTTTGGACCACATACATTAAACCAGTCTTCAGATATTGTGTATCCAGTACACAAGACCCAGAACCCTTGAATTGGAAAACTTATTCAGATATATAGTTTTGTATGCGCATATTTGTGATATACATTTGCCAATTACCCTGACACAAGAGTTTGTGTGCTATCACATTTAATACCATTTCAGTACAGAGGACCTTCTAACATCCTTTTGCATCCTGACCCCTGAAAAGTAATCAGGGTTACAGCTTTGCACTTACACTAATACCTCAGGAAACGCTAACCCATAGAGTGCTGTTTTGTTATACTGCTCTTGCTTGCATCTTGAAGCATTAGGTTTACTAGAATAAAAATGGTGAAAACCCATAAAAGAAGTCAAAAGTCATGAGCCTGAACACTCACAATACACCAAGAGTAGCTGTCTTCATTCATACTCACTTGGCCAACCAGAGTGCTGTGCACATACACTCGTATCCAGGTAGCTCTGAGTGCTCTCCATGTTAATACCGTACAAATTTTGCTGTACTTACATTGCACAAATTCTTACTGACTCATCAGTTTCACAATATTATTGTGACTATTTTTTACCCATTATGTATGGAAAACAGCCTGCAAGTTCCAGTGCTGATAGTGCATCTGAAGTGCCCAAGAAAAGCCTCTCCTTGAATGCAAAATTACAAGTGTTGAAATGTTTAGAAGCTAGTGAGCATCAGGTCGATATCAGCAATGCTTTTAAATTGGCTACATCAGTGGTTAGCACCACTGAAAATGCACACAAGATTAAAGCTTCTGCCATGACAATAAAGAAGTTAACAGTAATGAAGGTAACTCATTCCAGCAGCATTTGTTAAAGAAAAATGAAAGGTAGTCTAAGCTTTCTCCCTCCATACTTTAATATGTTATATACCGTAATGTTCTATCTATCTATATCTCTGATGCCTGTTCCTAACTGGAACTCCCTCAAGCCTCAAGGGGTAGCCACAGCAATAGAGCCTCCATAACTAGTGAACTCCAGTGATGCTTCTTAGCCATTAACACCTCACCGTTAACACACTACTGGCAGAGGGTAACTCTAGCGCAGTGTTAGCAAAGGCTCCTACCTAGTGTTTCTATTGACTACTTCTGCCTAAAGCTCCTGCTTAATGTTCATACCTACTACTACTACTGCTTAATGCTCTTATCTTAATGTTCCTACCTACTACTTCAGTCTACTGCTCCTATCATTTTGCCAAAAGGATGGGCTAGCAAATAGTGCTCACTGCAGAAAAATCTAGAGTTATAAAGAATAAGCTGTGTAATTCAAGTGTTGTCAAGTGTTATGTATGACAAGGAGAGATTGTACATTAATGGAATGAATGCCAGGGTCCATGTGTGGGTGAAAGCAGAAAGCAAAGACAGCTACCTGGGTCTGAGGAGTGCAACATGACAAAAACTGAAGTGGTTTCACTACACAGCTGTCACTAACCCTCCCAATACCCAGGCGGGTAGCACTAGTAATATAACTCCCTGGTTGTTGGCCGCTGACCAACTACTACAACATAATGTTGAAGGAAAATATTGTTGCTCATTTCTACATACACTAAATTTTGTGAATGCAGTGGATGGAATACTTCAGGAACTTGCAATGGTTACATTAACCACAAATACAGTATGTGAAGAATGAATGTATTTGATAAAGATCTGCCAAGAAAATGAAAGTATTTAGTGGAATTATCCCCAAGCATAAGTATATAAGGCAGGATAATGAATAAAGATGTCAAAATCATTATTGAAATAAAAGATATGCTAGTTCAATCTTATTTGGTTATATGAACTTCATTATATATTTCATGAGAAAAACTAGACATACATGAATATACAAATACAAAACAACAATAACTTGTCAATTACATCTTTATTTTTCATGTTTCAGTCTCCTTCAGCATCTTCATAATGTTTTATGCAAACTATATTGTATGTTTTACTGAGGAATTCACAAACATTCTCTTGCACCATATCAACTTGGTCAGGTGGACAATAATCATCTAAGCTTGAGCGAGCAATAGTTACTAATGTTGGTGGTGGGAATGAGGTGATAAGCTTGCTAGTGAATTTCATCAGTATGTCTATTTCCTCATCTGAGGATATGTGGTGAGGAAGCTCATGACTTTCATCATCAAATGTGCATCCTGCATCATGAACTAATTCCCAGTCAACTTCAGGTCCATATTCTTTAGACAAGTCTTGAATCAATTCTATTAGAGATTCTCTTACCTGTTTATCTTTAATAGATTCACATACACCAAAAACGTTTCTCTGAATAAGATCAGAATCTTTTAATTCCTGAAGATGGGAAAATATCATTCCTAGTGTTGTTATTTGATCATAACGTTTTTTTAACTGTGCATCTATAATATTACATTCTTGTGAAGCAGTGAAATCAAAACTATAAATTTTTTTGAGCCTATTGTACATGTTGACTTTATCATGCATTGAAACAAAAGGATTCATTGTTGTGAAAAAGTCCAAGTCAATATCTAATATATAATTCTTTCCATGCCCTTGAATCAAAGTGTTGACATCTTGTTCTACCTTTACATTAGATTCAAATCCTAGTGTGTGGACAAAAAGATTTACTTCTTTGGTATCTTCAAGGCCATCTGGCTTACAATACACCATTTCACCCACAAAATATAAAGCAGGGCAAGAAACTCTAATTTTATCAGTACCTGATTGCTTTCCAATGAGGAATTTGTAATTGCCATTTTCTATTTGGTTTGACCATGGTGGTTTAATCCATACAATTGAAGATATTTGTCCAGTAAATGCAGCAACAAGAATCCAATTCTCAATGCTTAATTTCTGAAGCATAAGAGGGACATCATAAACCTCTGAGGCTTTGAGCTCAGCTGGAATAAGCAAATCGGGATGGGAATCAAAATGGATAAGAAGGTTGTTGGTGAATGGAAGGTGCTTAGATCCCACTGCACGTAAGATATGATATAAGGCATCGTTGTGATCCTCAACAACATGAACAGGCAAATTTGAGTATTTCTTGAAGGTGGTCATAATTCCATAGGCTATCTTTGCTGTGAAGCAGCAACCACGTCTTGCACCTCCCTATAAATATAAAAATGAAAATTAATAATAACGAAATGGCAAATGGGACAAATCTATCTTATGCAGCCAATGACATACCTACTGACCTTCTCAAAATACAATGATATAATGCTACTAAATAATATTCTCTGCTGAATTTTCCATAAAAATTCCCTCATTCAGTTTTCAAAATCACCCTCATTTATCTAAATTTCAAGAAAGTTCCAAAGCTGTAAACATTCTCACTTAAGAAATCTTGCAGTACCATCTGTTATAGTTTGTACTATACAACATTTAAGTCAAGCTGCTGACTGGTCCACAGTGAATCTTTTCCAAATATTACAGTGTTATTCCATTCTTCATAGCAGAACTCACTCCTCTTTCAACTCTATCCAGTTGTGCTCCTTATTTTTCAGTCTATTCACCTTATTAGTCCATTAACAACACATTTATTCCATTCACCACAGTATCAACCTTTCCTACATCATCATTTTCAACATTATTTAAAACTTTCCCCATTCTTTAACATATCCACTCTCAAAATTCCATAACCAACCATCTAAGGGGCACACCACAAGATTGTTCCAATCAAAACTGGGATATTTTGAAAGACATGAAGCAAAGAACATTTAATCCACCACAGCCCTGGTAGCAGAAACCACTGAAAACGTTTTAGAAACCCATATTTAATGATACTTTTATGTAGAATTAATGTCCTTTCCCTAAGATAACTGTTTTGGAAACAGAGAAATAGAGTTTCTTGAAAGTATTGGTAACATCACTTCATTATCATACACAATAATTATCACTTTTCCTTTACAAACAGAAGTGGTAGGCATATGAACCATCTTTAACCTTGTAATGGTATAATAGGGGTTCTTATCATTAGAAATATAATGTCAATATGTCTCTATAACTGTAATAAACTGATGAATGTTGAGACATATCCCTACTGGGTGTAGTGCAAATTATCCCTGTTTGCAATGGCAGTGTGGAGTTTGGACAACATAATACAAATGCCTGCTCATGATATGGTCCATTATGTTTTAGGCACTGGCTACAGGTACACCAATGTACTCAAACTTTTGCTTTCTTATGCCATGGGTGTTGAATGAATACAAAGTGAATTTCTATTGAGCAGATATCAGACTTTATCAACTAGTATTCATTTTTATATCCCAGCTTAAATGATAGGTGTAATACAGTCTCCTAATACAAGAGAAAAAAATTCATATACAAAGAATTACAATTACAGTAAGATCATAAAGCATCTTCATCCTACTGTGAATAAATAGAGAAAAGGATGAGAATCAATCAAGATACTGGGTACATTGGCATTGTGATTAAAGAAATACCTGATGAGGACCAGACTATCTTATCTTTCATATTAAACAATCTTAAAGTTGACTCTACAATTATCACAGAAACTGTGGGGTTTATTAATGTTGGGGTTTATTAATGTAAAATCAGCAGAACCTATGAAAACCTCACCTAACTTTCCTTGAAAAGTTTATTTAAATGTTCAGTACATTATTTTAGTTGAAATATACCAGTTTCGGCCAGAAATATGCACTGTCAAGATAGTAAGAGATGTCAACAAAAACACAACACAGCAAGTGGCCATGCAATCCCCAGAAGAGATGAATGCAATGTTGGTATACTTCAAGTATTATTTCAGTTAACAGGTGGGGTTTTTATAGGGTCTGTTGATATTGTAGAAGTGCCTTATCTACTGCTACATTAACCTAAAATTTTCTCTGGTACACATAACCATTATCACCTCATCAAATAGACAGTGGCTACAAGAACAAAGTATGCGAATAGCAAAATAGAATGTGGGTATGTTACTGTACCTGTACCCACTCCTTAGGCATTTACTACAGCTAAACCGAAATACCTTCCATCTGATTTCCTATTAATACACCAACATATGAATAACAAAACAGAAAGAGGGTATACATGTGTACCTGTTGGAACTGTTTTATCCTACAGTATTAGTTAAGGTGATTCTAGTGAGTTATAAAGAGCAAAGAAAATGTGGGGTTCAGTAATGTAAAGGTATGTGCAACACTTCTAAAAATCAAAAGGACCTAGGAATACCTCAACTTTCCACTTAGCGGCTAGGATTTATAACAGAAATATACCAATCTCAATGCAGTCTCCTGCTGGGAGCTGCAGCAGGTTGGACAATGGTATGAACAGCCTCTTAATGTTATGCTCGTCTATGCCTGTAGGTGGGTAAGTGACATGATTTGATTGTGTTTGATATATTTTCACTAAAACCAAAATATCAGAAAACTCTCGCCTGCTAAAGGAAGTTTGGTAGAATATTACTGGTTCTGTTGATTTTTTACAGGTGTTTTACATTAATAAACACAACATTTTCCATAATCTTCATATCTCTAATCTGTCTTATTATATGCATAAAAGTTAAACTTTGTTCAAAATAACAACACATCTTGCTCCACACAACAAAATAATTTAAGTGCAATAATGATATGGAACTAAACAGGAATTGTACCTATAAAGCAGTTTGATGTGATTTTCATTAATCAATAAAGGTATGCCTCTCAAGGTTGATTCTCATTAACCTGCCTCTCAAGTAGTTTTACCGTCTTAAATATTATGCTTCTAGTTATATACCTTACTTTAAAGCCTAATTTTACCATTACTTAATGCCTCTCATTATAACCATTCTTTAAGTAACCTTAAAAGCAGCAATTACTTTTAAGTTTATTATATATGTCTACTCTGAAATAGCAGTTATCTAATGAAAAAAAAAAATGAAATTCTTTCTGAGAGGAAAAGACAAGTTCGATCATAATGTTTCAATCAAGAATCAAAACTCTGCCAGCAACGTCTTACCTTAGGTTCGAGACATGAGATCAAATGTAAACTTTACAGCAAGAATAGGTAATAAAGCTTCAATAATGCCAATATTAAGAAATGACTATTTCCATATACTATAAAGTCAGTAGCCCATTGCCTACCACCTGGCCAGTCCATGATACAATTAGTTAAGCACATGTAAACAAATGTTCACAAATAAATTCAGTTCGTAAGCTTAGGTTTATTTTTGTGGAACTATTGACACTGGCATCTACAGAGAATGATTTAGCTTAACATTTAGCATTTACGTCACGTTGACCATATTAATAGTGTTTGAAGATTGTGCCAAATCGCAGGATTGTCGTTCGAATTACCTCGTTGAGGACAGTCTACGCCTGGGTTGTCCTTGTCCTCTCACAAAGTCTTGTAATGATTACGGCTGAGTAAAATATGATACAAAACAAAATTAAATTCTAAGTCAGTCCTCATGTAAGTCGTTTGAAATGGACCATAAAATTGAATATATGTTGGAATTACATAATATATGAAAAACGGTGGATGTTCATGGAATAATAACATTATTGGAACACCTTTGCGACATCGACAAAACATATCACAGCTGACTACTTGGGTGGAGACCAGCTCTTGTGAATATTGCCTCTGAACTTTTTATTCTGTGACTTGCGAGCCTCGTGGTTGTCAGAAAACATGAGTGAAGGACGTGACGCTGATGAGGACGTGCTAAGTGACTACTGGGTGACTTCATGGGAGCAGCAGACAGTGCAGGAGCTGGAGAACGAGGCAGACAACCAGGAACACCTTCGCGCTGAAACGGACGCAGCCAACGAGAAAATGTGGGCGCTCTTCCAGAGTGCTGCTCAGTGTGTGGCTGTCATGTATAAAGGTTAGGCTCAGCAACCACTTCCAGCACCAAAAGTCGTACTGTCTGCGAAAATCAGCTAGTTTTATACATATGACGAATGGAGACATGTTCATGACTCCATTGACAATACTTTCCTCCAAACCTTATTTTAATCAGTCTCATTTTAATTTAAGCGGAATTTTATGGCCTCTTCCAAGAAGTGCTTTTCGAAAATGAACGTACATTTTCACTTTGACATGTATGTTTGATGCTTTGGTAATTGTATAGATTAGCTCTGTATCATTAGCTCTGAATATTGACTTTGTTTTGCAATACAAATGTAGTAATTGGAGAATGCAGTAAAGGTTACAGAGCACGATTTCGGAATATTTTATTTTATTGTATATAGAATAAGGTGATAAGATTTACAAGTATGTAAACTAGAGAAAATGTAGGGTTAAAGAAAAAGTTTGTAAACATATAACAAAATTCACAGAACCCACGGAAGCCTCTGTAGCAGTTGAGATTAATCTTGGTTTTCAATAGCATGGTGAAAGTATGTCATACCAATGATGGATCTTTATGTGAATGGAATCCCCAAATACCTATGAAATTAATAGGATTGCAATAGAGTTGGTGAAATAAACTTTTAATGCTTAGAAAGACCCAGTCTACTTATGAAATTTTTATCCATACTTTGCTTTTCTGTATATTTCTGTGAACTTGTTTCATGATCCTCATCTCCTGGTCTTCCAGAAAAGTTTTATTTTCTTAAGAAATTAAAATTTGCTGATATTTAAACCCTTTCTGACATTTCAACTGCAATTGACGCACTGGCCGCTTATGACAGCTCATTCTTAGCTTTAGCTTACTTTTTTCTATGTTTGATGAGATGGTATGGGCAGCTGAATGCCTTGATTAGAGTTATCTTTTTAATGCTCTCTCTCTCTCTCTCTCTCTCTCTCTCTCTCTCTCTATATATATATATATATATGGAAGTTGTACATGGAATAGAATGAATAGGAACGATTTGGTATATAAGGGTGGGTATGCTGTCAGTGGACCAAACCAAGGCACATGAAGCACCTGAGGTAAACTATGGAAAAGTCTGTAGGGGCAGGTTATAGATAGGGATCTGTGGTTTCCTTGTATTACACACAATGGCTAGAGAATGGGTGTGAGTGGATGCAGCCTTCCTTCATCTGTTCCTGGTGCTATCTCACTAAAACAGGAAATGGCGATCTACCTTGCTGGCGCAGGGGGTGGCGATACTATTTCCCGTAGGGTGGGGTGGCATCAGGAGTGGATGGGGGCGAGCAAGTGTGAATATGTACATGTGTATATGTGTATATGTATGTGTATATGTATGTATATATATGTACTGTGCATATATGTACATGTATGTATATATGTGTGTATGTGGGGGGATAGGTCTTTCTTCGTCTGTTTCCTGGCGCTACCTCGCTGACGCGGGAAACGGCGATCAAATATTATAATAATAATAATAAAAACAATAATGATAATATATATATATATATATATATATATATATATATATATATATATATATATAAAGATCATGAGAGGCAGGTGTTTTGTGAGCAGCTGAGTGTGTGTGTCAGCAGTTTCAGCGCACGAGACCGGCTATTAATGACGGTGATTTAAAAGCGAAAGTAAGTAATGTGGCAATTGAGGGTAAAATTGGTTCGCAAGGTGTATTCAGTGTTATGAATGGAAATGGTGAAGAGCTTGTGGAGCTGTGTGATGAAAAATGACTGGCGACTGGGAATACCTGGTTTAAAAAGAGGGTTATAAACAAGTACACGTTATGTGAGTAAGAGAAATTGTTAACGGGCATTAGTAAATTACATATTGATTGGTAGGCGTGTAAAAGAGGGACTTCTGGATGTGAAAGTGCTGAAAGGGGCAACTAGTGGGATGTCTGATCACTATTGTTGAGGCGAGGGTGAAGACTTGTGGAAGTTTTCGGAAAAGAGGAAACAATGTCGGGGAGATGGAAACTTGTGTGAAAAAATACCAGCAGAGACTGAGTGTAGAATGGTAATAAGTGAGAACAAATGAAGAGAGTGGAGTGGGTGAGGAACGGGATGTATTTTAGGGAAGCAGTGATGGCATGTGCATGAGATGCATGTGGCATGAGAAAGGTGGGGATGGGCCGATTAGAAAGGATAGTGAGTGGAGGAATGAAGAAGTAAAGTTGCTAGTGAAAGAGAAGAGAGAGATGTTTGGGCGGTACTTAGAGGGAAGGAGTGCAAATGATTGGGAGATGTATAAGAGAAAGCGGCAGGAGGTCAAGAGGAAGGTGCAAATGTTAAAAAAAGAAGGCAAATGAGACTTAGGGTGAGAGAGTATCATTAAACTTTAGGGGGAATAAAAAGATGTTTTGGAAGAAGGTATATAATCTGCTAAAAACAAGAGAACAAATAGGAACATTGGTAAAGGGG
>JAYMFT010163671.1:0-12375 GCA_038088735.1 Panulirus argus | reverse complement strand
ATATATATATATATATATATATATATATATATATATATATATATATATATATATATATATATATAATACACCTTTATTCTATTGTATGTGGAAAAAATCCTATGAAAGTGGGGACACAGGAGGAGGCACGGTAGGGCCAGCTGGGTGATGGCGGCGGCGGTGGTGGTGGCGGGAGCACCCGAGCGGAAGGGAACTAGCGCCCTCATCCCGCCAATTAGAGTTGTATACAAAATCTATTACGGGGCGGGGCTGGACCCTCCGCCCACAGCGGCTAGGGAGAGCCAAACCTGATTTATGGCCATTATATTGACTAAGGCCGCTCCCTTAGGAGCAGCAGACGCTTAGCACTCTTGAGCGTTGATGAAGTGCGGTGTTGTGATACGCTACCCTCTTGTTTGTGTTATTGATGACCTGAGCCCGGGAGGTGGGAAGTGTGTGTGTCATGATGATCACAATGTACAGGGATATATCATCTTTACTGCTGGAGGGAAGGATGTTGGGGGGGGGGGGGGATGCCAACATTTTCTCTATGTGACATGAATCTGATACTGTCTTATTATTGTCTCCCACAGAAAATGGACTACACTTATACAGTAAGTGGAACAATATTTTTTCTTGGTAAATATAATCATCTCTCATCTTCTGCTCTTTATGTTAATACTTATTTACTGATATCCTAATAGTGGCCCAAACAAATACTACTACTACTAATAATAATAATAATTATAATAATAATAATAATAGTAATAATAATAATAATGATTAATTATAATAATAATAATAATAATAGTAATAATAATAATAATGATAATTACAGTTCTTATTATTACAGTAGGGAGAAAAAACCCGGTCCAACGAACATTCAGTTGAGGTCGTATCATGTTGGCCAGCACAGCACCAGGTGATTCACTGGTCGCCAGTCTCCATGCTGTACGTTTAATCGTCTCTGTTATATTAAGCTCGCGATATAAGAGCAGCATTAACTACAGATGGTCATGCACGAGGAAGTAATGCGTCCATCATTACTCGTTTGCAGAAAGTTAGGAACACTAAAATAAATCATATCTAAATGGAATTATGAATTATAATCGTAAAAATAATAAAGAATAATATTCATTCGATATGTAAAAAAATCTTTTTTTTCTTTACTTATTTATAAAGTATTTTATAAGGATATACAGTGAAATGTCTTTTAGATACCATCTTGTTGAGCTTCGCGTCTTTTAACCTGTTGAGTAAACTGATATGATCCTTGTGCATAACGAAACGATCTGTGAATACGACGATACGACCCTTGAGTATGATAACCTGGCCTCTGAACCTGACCCTTTAGGTCAAAGACCAGGTCATCATACCTAAGGGTCGCACCTGCTTACTCAGGTCATAACATCGTACTTAAAGAGTTTAACTGAAAAAAAAAAATCTTTTGCTTCTGTGTATTATTTTGTATCCCAGAGACGATCATTACCAGATGCTGCTGGATGTTACGTTTGACGAGGATGTAACGATAATCCCCTTGTTTACTCTAACTCTTATCTCTTTTCAAAAGCTTCATCCCGCCGTGTAAACAACTAGTTTCTTACCTCCAATATGGCTCTAGTCAATTCACTTTGAACACACACTAAGAGATACGAATATCATCGGCCTGGCAAATGAAAAATACATTAACAAAACAGGATGTAAATAAATAAAGACAATGAAATGAAATAAAGTCAGGATGTAAATAACTAAAGACAATGAAATGAAAAAAAGTCTTGGTATTCAAACTTTAAATCAGTGCCAACTTTTAGCGTAACTGACCAGCGTGATATCGCCCTATCCCTTTTAACAATGTCGTGGAACTTTAACTGCTTCTCCTTCCCTTCAGTAATCAAAATCAACAATAACAATTGCATGATATATTACAAATTTTTACTTTTCAGTGCTCTGTACCTATCAACCTCTCTGTACCTCCTACCCCACTATGTGAATACCGTATAGATCCTACTCACTAGTACACTGTAATGACTCATTATTCCCTTACTGTAATAATTCACTGCATTCACTATCTCCACTGAATCACATCGCCATCCATTACTTTACTATAATCTGCGTAAGACACTCATTGTACTTACAACCCCGTCAAGGTGCCTCACTGTCCCCATCACCCCAGTGAAACACCAATGCAGCCACTAAATATATATAGTAAAGCGGTAAGAATTTCTACTTTTCTCTGTTATGAATTGCATATAGTGTACTCTCAGGCCGATCCATTGCAGTAGTTGTTGATGGAGCGGCTTCCCCCTCCTATCCTATTGACAGTGGTGTTCCTCAGGGCTCTGTCCTACCGCCTACCCTCTTCTCTCTCATTAAATAATCTCTCTTCCACTTCTAATCCTATTTACTCGTAAGTTGATTATTACAGTTAACATACTTTAACTCACTTTCTCTCCAATCCTCATTTTAATATTCCCTCTCTTTCTCGTACTGAACATATTTTCCCTCTCGAACTTAGGCTGTACTTCAAAACGAGTATCCATGATAGGCCAGGTTTTGTTCGTGCTAAGTCGGTCACTATGTCGATAAAGTAAGCCTAGTAACCCCAATAAACTATCTCAAGCATCCAGCGATTCATGATAATTACCTTACTATACCCATTAGAGTAAGGTACCCACTGCCCCTATCTATAGTACCTCGCTAAGTTACTGAAAAACATCACTGCATCCACTAAGTTACTTCTAACTTAAGTTACTGCAATACTTAAGTTCCCACTTCCTACCCGTACCCTACACCGTACTGAGATTGTCGTTACGTAACCTACGGCACCGTCATTTCTATCTGTAGTACCAAAGTAAACCCATTGCCTTGCTGTACCCACTATCTCACTGTACCCATTGCCAGACTAAGGTACCACTGCACCCATTATCCTATTGGGACACCTCATTGTACCCTCTACTGTACCCATTAAAGCCCTATTTTACTGGCCATTACCAGCAGTGTGAGTGAGGGTGCAGGCGGCCAAAAGTCCCCCCCCCCCGCTGCGCCATCAGACGACAACACAGTGAACTACGCACAATATTTGTCATATTTATCATGTTTTATCCCCTAGTTGCCCCTCTGACTATAGTCCAATCTATTAACAATGGGGGAAAATTTTACATTACACATTTTGCGTTCGAGATTCTCTGTAACCGTAATTCTCCCGGATGTTTTTTATCGGGTGTATCCTGGAATAAGGAAATGTTCTAAATTTATAGAGGAGGATATTTTCCGTGGCTTCCAAAGACAAACAGAACAAACGGGAAGCGGCGGAGGGCGGTTAGCGCGTCTGGTGGCATGTGGCAACGGCTTCCACCGCCACCCCCCGATGCGCCTCACAATAAGTGATTTTCCGGGCGGTCGAACCGGATCCGCGCAAATCAAACAAATGAATAACGTTCCATTGTCAGCCACTGGCGCGAGCGGCGGCGGTGGATCTGTAATAGATACCCAACGCCAGATCAGGTGATGAATTTGAAGAGCTGGAAGAATAATGGCTCTAAGTGCAGCGGTCGTTAGAGTTCATTCGCTCATAAGTTGTTCCAGGGAGTTTCAAACGAAGTGGCATCCAGGCGCAGTGTTAACGATGGAGGGCGCGTGCGGGTCGTTGAGAGACAACTATCTGTCCTGGTGGGCTGCTTGCCCTGAACGCGCCAGCATCGCAACACCCTCGACTTGCCAGATGGTAATCTCGATGAAAAGTAATTCACACTCACCACATCTGTGCATCATCAATTCACAACTTACATGCAATTTTGGGGAGGAGAGACTCAAATTTTAAGGTTGAGTCAATTAATTCAAAATTCTGATAACGACACTTTAAAATAATCTTAACATTCACCGAAGAAATACAGAATCGATTCATTAAATCAAAACTGAAAATCTTCTAACACATACAAAACTTTAGATGAATTAAAATAACCGCAAAGATGTCCAAACAACTTTAACTCATCAAAATCTCAATTATACTGACGATACGGGATCTTCTTAATCTTTACCAAATCACGCGAAAACGATACAGCAATAATATACACAAGTCAGCTTGCGCATGCTCGTCATGCATAACCGCAAACATTAGGGCCTGTGCCAAGTATCTCCCTTCACCTTAACTTGTTTCTTCAGTTTAGGGTAAACTTTGCCTAAAACACACAGACTAACGCTGCTGGCAAATGGAATATTACCCTAAATATCCCTTAAACAGGAACACAAAAATAAAGGTGTTCGTAATTACACCAATGTAAAATGAATTCTTGCAAACCATAAACCTGACAATGAATCACCAACAATGGAAAAAAGGGAAGCCATCTTAAAAAAAAAAAAACACAGGTAACCAGGTGCAGATAAAATGATCGCACGATAAGTTAAACCAACTTGAGCACGACAGTACGACCCTTGAGTATGTCGGACAGGCTATCATCTCAAGGGATCGTAGCTTCGTGCTCAAGGGTAGTAGTATATCACTCAAGGTCCATACCGTTGTGCTTAAAGAGTTAGAAAAAAAAAACTCTTACTCGGCTCCATGATGGAGCGGCAAACGACACGAGACGTAATGAATAAATTGGGGAGTGTTTAATCAAGGCTAACAGAGGCGGGCAATGAAGTGTGCATAACTGGGACAAATGGATTGGCTATGGTGGCGGAGGCCGCACCAACCTGCCCGTCCGGCGGGACGGGTGGGGTGGGTCGGGCGAGAGGAACTCCCCCCCCCCCCCCGCGTCTCTTACCAGTCCTTCTCTCTCTCTCTCTCTCTCTCTCTCTCTCTCTCTCTCTCTCTCTCTTTACTTCCCGTTACTGCTGGTTTTTCTTGTCATACGCATCATCATATCTCATACCATCTGTTCCTTCCTCCTCCCCAACCCTATATCTCTCCTTACTCGTCTTTCTCTTATGTCTTTCTCTCTCTCTCTCTATCAGTTCCTGTGGCGTTCCTTCTCGACCCCTCTCACCTCTCATAACGTAATCCCTCTACCCTACCTGCATGACTGTTGTGCATGCCATGAGTGTCGACAAGCACCCTGCCAGGTAGCCTCAGTACCCACTATCCTCCCTTATCCACCGTTTTCTTCCACACCTCTTTCTCGCACTCCTGACACCTCCCTGCCCGTTTCTTAGCCCATCTCTCCCTCTTTCATGCATCACTAAAAATAATCCTCCTACTACCAACATGTTTGCTGGTTGGCCCTGTAATGAGGCAATTAATTTAATTCTACACTGCCCATGTAATCCCCCCCCCGCCCACCTTCCTCCCTAGCGTATCATGTAATGATGTTTTGACCTCTGGAGCACGAACGGTACACGGCCCTTCAATATGACAACAGGAGGGTCGAGTCAAAGACCATATCATCATACCCAAGGGTCGTCCCGTCGTGCTCAAGGGGTTATGATATTTTGTCTGTTTATTTCTTGTTTGAGGATCAACTTGTGCAGAAGCTAGGCTCTTCAACAAATCAGTAATGGGGGGGGGGGGGCTTTACTTCTAAGCATTATTTCATCAAACTGCAGACCGTTACAGTACCTAAGATCTAACACAACTACCGCTACTATCAACACAATCAATGCAGAGCCACATTTGTTAGTAACCAGGTCGCCCACTCTTAAGGCACTCACATAACTTGGCCAGCTGGATCATAATGGTAATCACTCCGGTGCTCTTCTGTGAGTTCTCTGGCGAGGTTGGCGAACCCCGCCTGTACAGTAGGAACATAGGCTAGGAGAGCGCGCTCTTTACTCTCCCTTTTGCTCCGTCTCTCACTATATCTTTTCTTCTCCCTACCACTCTCACTTTCCTCTCATCTTCTCTTCTTCATCGTAGATTTTTCTTCTTTCCTAAATACTCCATTGTTTATCTCTCCTCCTTTCTTATTATAACTGTGTATTTACTCTTGTCTTTCCCTTGACGGTGAATGTTTCATCCCCTCTCTCTCTCTCTCTCTCTCTCTTCTCCTCGTGTTTATAGCCAGCCCGTCCTTCCAGAGATTACCATAACCCAAGCCTCTCTCTCTCTCTCCCTGCCAGATGTCACCAGACTCGGCCTCGCCCACTAAGCTAATATGTCCACAAAAATCCCGGAGGCGGAGTGGGAGGGGTGTGGTAGGGGGGGTAGGGTACTGGAAGGGGGGAGGAGGAGGAGGGGGAGTGGGGGTCGGGTGGGGGAAGAGAGGGGTAACGTATTAGTAACATATCAACAGATTTCCGGTAATCCAGAGCCAATCTCCCAATGGATGGTAATTGATCATCGACAAACATATTTTATGGCTCATTAGCCCAAGCCTATTGACGAGGGGGGGTCCCCCTCCGTAAAAAAAAAAAAAATATATATTCCCCATATGGGACTCCCGGCCGGCCGTTTCCCATTAATGCCGCGCAATTACGTTCCGCTTACAAATTTTCATAAAATCTACCAAACCCGGGGAACATTCACGCGTGATTCTCGTCGGGAAAATAACAGCATAACCCTGGAATCTTCCGCGTCGTTCAGACAGCGTGGGGGGGAGGGGGAGGGGACGCTTAGAGGAAAAATAATGGCAATACTTGCGTCGATATTTTCCCATCTGCGCAGAGCGATCGTCGTTTGTTTATCCGCCATTAGCGCGCGATGACACGAATTGGCGCGCTTTTCACGGCTTGGCCACGGTTGCCCATTTACATATATTTAGCATCGCATTTATTCCTGACACAGAATGGTTATCGCACAGGGGAAAAAAAGAGAGAAAGTGAGAGAAGGGAGTGAAAGAAATGGCTACGGTATCTGACGGTGTGAGAGGAGTGCCAGCCCAGCGAACCTTCTGCTTTGTGCAGCGATAAAATCCGTCCACGGAGATTTAATTTGATCTTTGCTTGGTCTCTGGAGGGATTTCTTTCTCCCCCTTGTGTGTGTGTCTTTTGTCCTCCATCATCATCATAAAACCAGAGACTAAAGGAAAGGACAGAGGTTGTTTTTATTCCTCTGTCACAAGGCGTCGGTGGGGTAGCAAGGGGGCGGCTGCCTCCCGTGCTGTGAGGATGTCCGAAGGGCGGGGTCGGAGGTGGTGGCCGGCACGTGCGAGGGAGACGGGTGGATGGGTGTAACGTGTTGAGGAGGTCTTGAGGCGTGGAGAAAATGGTGTGGCTGGCACGTGCAAGTGGGATGGTGGATGGGAGAGGTCGCGTGCTAACACCCGTCCCTCTGTCAATTCTTTTTTTAAATCGACCACTTTTCCACTCCCGTGACCTCTGCCTGCCGGAACAACTCACTGCCCTTCACTAGGTACAATACACGAAGGAGCAGGAGGGGCCGACCTCCAACATACACCACTCGCTGTCTAAGTCTTCCTCCAACACTAACCTAATATTGGCATCCATCGCTGGAACTTGAGCTAGATTAACCCTCATTGCCTCACAAACTAACCCTAATTCCTCACAAACTGCCCCCACTGCCTCACAAGCTAACCCCACTGCCTCACATGCTACCTCCACTGCCTCACAAACTACCCCCACTGCCTCTCAAGCAATCCTCACTGCCTCACAAGTTAACCTTCAGGGCCTTACAAGCTACCGCCACTGCCTCACAAGCTACCGCTACTGCCTCACAAGCTATCCCCACTGCCTCACAAGCTATCCCCACTGCCTCACAAGCTACCCCTCAATACCTTAAGCTACGCCAGTTGACTTACAACCTACCCCCACTGCCTCACAAATTACCCCAGTGCCTCACAAACCACCCCACTGCCTCACAAAGTACCTCCACTGCCTCACAAATTAACCTTCAGTGCCTCACAAACTACCCCCACTGCCTCACAAGCTACCGCCATTGCCTCACAAGTAAACCTCACTGCCTCACGTTACCCCTCAGTGCCTCAAGTTACCCCCACAGCCTCACAAACCACCCCACTGTCTAACATTCACATAAAGGCTCAGATCTCAATCAAGGTATCCTCTCTTGCATTTTCGTGGGCCCTTTGAGCACGACGGTATGAGCCATAAGCACGACAGCACTTTCCTGAGCCGCAACAGGACGACCCTTAGCAAACCTTGAGCATGACCGTGCAAATAAAGAAATGGGGTAAAAAAAACACGCTTTTTATTTTCTTCTTGGTGGCGATAACTTGATCTGAGGGGGTCAGGTCGAAGAGCCAGGACATGATACACCAGGATCCTACGGTCGTGCCCAAGGGTCGTACAGTCGTGCCCAAGGGTCGTACCGTCGTGCCCAAGGGTCATACCGTCGTGCTCATGTCTCGTACCGTCGTGCGCTTCATCTCCACCTGAACTCCGACCCTGACGTATTCAACCCTTACTTAAAACCCACGTAGAGAAGACAGTGTCGTAATTCAGGTCACCAGAGAGAGAGAGACATACACACACACACACACGATCCCCTGATGGGTTCGATATAATATAAGAGCCATCTCAAAAGTGATCTCTTCCTACCACTTATCTCCCCAGGGAGTGAAAGAGAGAAAAAGAGAGAGAGAGAGAGAGAGAGAGAGAGAGAGAGAGGGAGGTGGTAGGGGGGTAGAGCTATGTAGCTTCCTGGTAAAATTCAATCAGCTCATGACGCCGAGAATTTAATCTGTTTATCGTGATGTCGATGTATTACAAATCGCTTTTCGAGCGCATGAAGCGTTGTTCGAAAAAAAATATCATCACACCAGTGCGACGTAATCACCTCATAATTTCATGAGGTATCATGAGGCACCCGCTCTCCATAATGGAGGAGGATACGGTGTTGATACCCCGGCATATTGCTAAGGGCAGGGAACTCGCGTCTATCTGGTGCATACGACCTTTTACACCACCACCCTTCACGCCACGTTTGGCCAGGTGTTACATAATTACCTTTAACTGGCTCATTTCCATGCAAATCTTTGCTGTTCGCACGGCGCGGATTTACACGCATCTAAATGCATTAAGAATTCGCTTAACCCTAAGCTTATTACAGCGGTAAATAGACTTTACTAAAACATTTGCATATTTACCGAACGTTTCCTATTCAAGTATTCAGTGTAACATAACAAAAAGGTTATGTTCGAGACTGAGGTGATGCGGTTAGTTCAACGGGAAAGATAACTAACAGGTTAACATCACCGTCTCCGTTAGGTGGGCAGCCCACACCACCTGTTCTCTCTCCTTCGTCTGTATTTCATGTCCTAATCTTTTGATTTCTTAAGTTCATCTTTTTTTTTCTTCCCTTGCCTTCCAGTTCGTTCCTTGGGACGAATGTTCCTTAATTATGTCAGTTAGTTAGTTCACAGCCACTGCTGTGTGTGTACAACCAAACAATACATGCAACTTTCTTTGTGCTTAGGCTTTCCGTTCAGGCATATACACTCATACACGAGCTAGGTTTGTATGTTGCATGTGCATTGATTGCTCGCATGCAATCCCTTCAACTGCAACACACTAGAAAACTAGGTACTCACATTTCTTGTCCTCGTATCATAACCAGAGTAACCTGTTGGTGTAGTGAGCAGAGAGAGAGAGAGAGAGAGAGGTCCGAGTATATATATATATACACACACGTGTGGTTCTTTTCTTGCAGGCATGGGCCAGCACAACTTGTTGGGCAAGACTCGCCGACCCCGCACCGCCTTCACCTCCCAGCAGCTCCTCGAGCTCGAGAAGCACTTCAGAGAGAACAAGTACCTCTCCAGGCCCAAGCGCTTCGAAGTGGCAACTAGCCTCATGCTCACCGAGACCCAGGTTACTACTGATGGCTATAAGATTCCTGTCTAAAGCGCCAACTTCTGGGGCATTCCAGAGTTACCAAAATATGTATATATACATTTCTCTGTCATCACTGGATCTACGTGATTCCGATACATCAGCACGAACGTTCAAATCAGTTCGTATCTGTGACAGTTCTGCATATTTTCTGTTTCCTTCCATATCTGTCCTTATGACGTTTGCCCTCCCTCCCCCACAGGTGAAAATATGGTTCCAGAATCGGCGCATGAAGTGGAAACGCAGCAAGAAGGCGATGGCGGAGAACCGCAAGGAGCAGCGGCAGAAGGATGGGAAGGAGAACTCCGGCGGGAAGGAAGATCGTGGGAAGGACTCCAACTCAACAGGGTCGGGCGCCACCACGATGACGCAGGAGGAGCCGCTGGCCAGCCACGAGTCCGAGGATGAGATCGACGTGCAGGACGATACCGCAGGAGGCGAGGACGGTGCTGAAGTGAGGAGCGGCGAGGAGCCGATGCCATCCCCGAGTCCAACACAGCTGTCGCAACCTGCCGAGCCGTCGTCGGCTCCCTCGCCCGACCCTCGCCGTTACGACTCCCTCTACGACAGCATCCACGCTCATGCTGCTGCCATGTCCACCCTACACGTTCCTACCCCTCCTGTGACTTCGTCAGGTGGGTCCTCAATGTTCTCGGGGCAGTACCAACACGTGCCCCTCTCCGCTGCCCTCCTCACCAAACTCCCTCCTGACGCGGAGCATCTCTACAGACCATATGTCTCGTGAGGCACACTGAAGTAGCGTCTCGATCCTCCTACTGCACCATGAGCGCCTCCACAGCAAACCCTCCGGCCAGGATCCACAACAGACATTCCTAAGGTTCCCCAAGGAATCCGAACCTGATGCCCCGTCCTCCTATAACCCATGAGGGAAACTGGTCTCTCCTGTGGCACTCCCACCCAGAGTTCCACATGGGATATGGTCGAGGGTTCACATCTCCTACGACCCATTGGGGGAATCACGAAGGGATTCACAAGAGCCTCTTTCCTGCCCACGGAATCCGTAAGGGATTCACTCAAGCAAGATCTACAAAAGTGGGACGCTTAATGTGCCTCTTGTGAAGTGAGAACACACAACGGTGTCACCTGTGACCAGCTGGTACGTGAACTATTTAAGTGAAACATATGAGAAAAAAAATTGAATGAAACCGATTCACAGTGACAACTGCGTTATCCATCCAACACAGGAGTCCCAACTTCACCCGGACTCTGACAGAGTGAAGGCTACTGATGATGATCATGTGTCTTAGAAACCATAAAATTCATCTGGAGGCTAAGAAGACTCCTAGGATTCCTCGTGGGATGGATGATGGATCCACAAAAACACTACGGTGAAGGTTCCAATAACCTGTAGGGCGAGGTGTGTGTGTGTGTGTGTTTGGTGGCGACGAAGAGCTCCTCGAAGCTCGCCATCGGTCCTAAAAGTTTCCTAAAAACGTCTGTGTCTACCGTCTCGTCACTTTTCCCGCTCGTGATATAAGTAGTTATGTCTCTCTGTAGTGATAGCCACACTGCTTCATAATGTTACATTTAAAAAAAAAATAATATATACAATAAAAAAGTCATAAGTATCACTCTGAAATTTGCACTAGTCAAGAACGCACGTGTATTTCAGTCCACAGAAACGATCATTTGTTATTACCTAGTGCTGATTTACTTATTCATAATCATGTTCAGTTTCATCTTTAATTTATCGTTTACTGGATTATTATATGCCATCACTTTCTCAATAAAAACTGTCTTTACCAAATATCCAGATTCTCCCAGTGATCCTGCTCTATACTAAGTGACAATGTCTCAATTCGTACAAGTGTTTCCTTTACAGTTAATTTATTACTGGAGGGTTCTGGGTAACCTCCCCACACATGCGCCCCCGGCAGCGTCAAACAGAGGGGCAGGCAGTCTCCGTGTACTCTGTATAAATCGCTAGACTTTAAGGCTTCCCTTCTATTTTGATACAGCGATACAACCACAAGTTACAGTCGAGCAGGTACAGTCGGTGGTGCTACCTTACTGTTGATGCAGTGTCTCTCGACCGAAACAGTCCAGAAGAGAACTGTAACTTACACGTTGTTCCTTAGGCAGATGAAGCTCTTCTTTACCCTTATCCTCTAATACTAATATAAAGAAATTCACTTGCACTGAGTCGTTTCCTTTACCTTGACACACACTACCTGATGCCCGGGAACATATTATTCTGAGTAGTAGTCCTTGTTCATTAGCAAGATGAGAATACATGTAAAAGAAAAAAATGCTTTATACCCTTGAAATGAGAATGCAGTATTCAAAAGAAATTCTGGCGTTATATGAAACCTTAAAATGAGAATTCAGTGTGCAAAACAAGTTCTGACTTTTAAGTATAACCATTGGCTATAGATAACGTAACCACCTGACCACTATAGTGAGTGGATGGATGAGGGTGTGAAGGGGTGTTATCAACTGGTGACCAGAGGCACACTCAGGGGAAGCACAGGTGCACCTACATGCCAGCTCTACAAAATTTTAGGGAAAGATTTTTGTATTTACTTATACTGACACCAACACAAGGAAAATTTATGGAATATAGAAAATACATAGCGAAAAAAAATAATATATATATATATATATATATATATATATATATATATATATAAAAAA
>JAYMFT010163660.1:0-12375 GCA_038088735.1 Panulirus argus | reverse complement strand
CACATACATACACACATACATACATACATACACACATACATACATACACACACACACACACACACACACACACATACACACACACACACACACACACACACACTCCCTAACCTATCGCTCGAATGTGAGGTTAGAACCACAGTTAAAGATGCCAACTGTCTGCTAGAAAAGTTTACAAAAGGCCAAAGCGAGAATACACGTAGTTCTCGAGTTTCGTCACTGAATATAACGATGCACAAAGGTCCAGGGAAGAGCAACGAAGACCATACCAGAATCGAGGGAACGACGCCACAGGGAGAGGCTGGAGGCCTTGAATTTACCCAGCGTGCAAGAGAGAAGATTGAAGGGTGACCTGATCAAAACCTTTTTAAGTTTTTAAACCAGACTGGTGACGTAGACGGAGATCAGTTCCTTGAAAGAAATCGGGACAGAACAGCCAGAGGCCGTAACTTGAAAATGAGCGAGAAACTTGTTTTTAAGCAAGTTTCTTGCTTAATTCCTTAATTACTTCTTAATTATAAAGGTGGTAGATAAATGGAATACAGTGTACAATGCACGAGGGTACATCCAATGTGGACAATATACAGAAGTCTTACAAGCTGTGCGAAGAGGAGAAATGGATCAGAGATGGGGTTCCAAGATTGCTTAACTCCCTCCCCGTTCACTAGAAAAAGGTAATTACAAATACGTAATTTCACACACACACCCAACGCAGAGCTTTCTTCAAAGCCGTAAGCTCAATTTAAGCTTACGCCCATTTAAAAGTCAACAAACATCGATTCGCATTTCAAAAATACCCATATTTACGGAGCAGCGTAACGTGCCTGTTTTTTTTACAGTTCCACACACCCTTACACATAGCCATTTACCCCAGCCACTGGCCGACGTAGCACATGCAGAGGAGGCATCCCAACAGTGAATCCTAGGGCGTGGTGGTCACCTGGGGGCAGAGGAGTTGGGAGAGTTTAGTACAGTGTGGTCAGGGAAGAAGCCCGGGCACGCCACCACCACCACCACCAACACCCCGACATACGATCGTCGTCAACCCCCGACTCGTTATTACCTCCGCCGGCTACGCCCCCTATTGATACCTGATAGTGTCTCCCCCTCCTCATTCCCCCAACCCTGCCTCACACAACATATCTACATACAACCCTTACTTTACACTACGTATCTATATACAATACAGCCTCACTCAACGTATCTCTAGATACAATCGTGCCCCATAAAACGTACGTATATACAACCTTGACCTACACAACGTATCTATATACAAACCTTCGCCTACACAATGTACTTGTATTAAGCCCGGTCTTATATAATGTAACTATACACATCCCTGATCCAAACAACACATGTATATACAACCCTGTCAATCACAACGCATACACTAATGCATTTTACCGCAAAAGTCTTTTTTTTTTTTTCCTCAGTCAAGCACACACGGGGGTACAAATCGTGTATGCCTTACTGTGCACAAGACTGGTGTATACTGTATATCACTTGTCATTATCCACGATAGACAGTTGCTGTCATACACACTCGAGGAGACATCATGCAGCCACTGACTTAAAGTATAACACCACCTGACACCAAAACGCTGCTACCGCCTTGCCACTTGTGGTCAAAAAGAATATAAAACACAATTTGCATGATCAATTAGCTTCCAGAACACGGCCTTACGAGCCTCTGGTACAATGACCTGGCCCTTAACGGTCGTCCCGTCGTCCTCAAGAGGTTACCATTACAAACAAATATTACAACAACGGTGACCTTGTAGGACGCTGCAACAGAAGGTGCTGTAACTTGCAGTACGTTCGGTCATTCTCGTAGCTCATAATTCATACAACAGGTCTCTTCCTCTCTACTGTCTCCAAAAAGTCAGCGTTGGAAATACGTCAGAATACAGAACAGACGTCACCGGGAGAAGAGTAAAACCAGCCAGGGAGTTTTTCGATATCCAGTCAAGCCTGAACTTCCCGAAAAGGAGAAGTACCTGGCCATATGTAACGAAGCCAGCAACACAGCCTCACAAACTACGAGCCTTCGGACATTTTGAGTGTGAGCACATTTGACGCAAGACACGTTTTTGGCAGAAGCCCCGTTTTTGCAAGACACGCTCTTTACTTGGGTACGGTTTTCTGTGGACACGTTCCCCGCGGGGCACATTTTACGCTACACGCTTTTTCTTAGGGACTGGTGGGCACAACACCTGCAACGTGCTAATGACGAAGACGTGAGCGGCAGCAGCAACGGCAGGAGCAAGCAACAGCAGCAGCAGCAGCAGCAGTGGCAGCCGCCCGTGCGTCCAGCCCAAACACTTCTGCCAAATCCTCCCTTGCATCTTCGGTGCTTAAGTTTTCACCTCAATTACACGGTGTTATTCTCACCTATTTTGTCTAGAATGGTGACTTTTTTTTTTCTTTTTCGTCCATTCTTTCTTTGCTCAAGGTCTGGTCTCTGTACGACATTCTGTCCGTGTCTGGAGCCCTTGGAATACAATAATCTGTTTATTTTTCCAGTGTACTTCAATGATCATCATTCACAGGTACAACCCGTTGTATGTAATTACCTTTCGCACGCACATGAGAACCCCGCTACAGTCTTGGAAGTACAGCTCCCTGTACACCCACGTCCATCCGTCCTTTCCGATTTCTGAAATATACTCAGCTGAAGGTATGCTGAGCAAAATGGCTTCAGTAGTTCCCTATCATCATCATCATCATCAGCTGCTTCACTTCCCTTCCATCGTGTACTGCAACATCACCCGCGACAATCAATTCTGCAATGGGTTTCAATTCCCTCGTGACATCATCAACTGCTCGTGCTCGGTTTCAATCCCCTAATGACATCATAGGTTTCCAATCACCTTCATGACATCACCGACGGCCGAGACCTAGGCACTGACCGACCGACAGACTGACGTCAGACATACATGTAAGCAGTCGATGCGAAGCGCGATACCCTCCGAATCCCTCAGCGACGCGCGACGGGTCCTACTTCTCGAAGATGATTTAAATAAAACTTGTCCAGAGTTCCCCTCCGTCTTCGTGCTATAAAGACGTCTCTTAAATTGTCATCAATAAACTGTAAAAATAAATAGCGATTCATCGTAATTCTGATTTCGTGTCTGTTGAGTCAGGAAGCGTATACAAAATGTCAAGTCGTCACTCTGAACGTAGTCCGGGATTTATTTGACTTTTAAAATAATCCTACAGATTTTAGATTACCTGAAAATGTGATAAAGATTCCGTCTTTCTAAGGCGAAAGGGGGAGAAGACATAGGGTTGTGACAACAGCCATACTGAGATTTTGCATAATGTTTCTCATTCTTTGTTACTCTAATCATACGATAAGAATGGGGCACATTAAGTATACATAGAGCGACATTCATCGCAGGCATTCTCCCCCAAGCCCTCTCTTCCCCCTTGCAGGGTCCTGACGGGCGTTGCCGTTCATCCTTTAAGATGGATACAAAAAAGAAAAATAATTAGCGTATCAAGGCAGGACCTGGAGCGCCATTATTAAACAAAAGCTTGTGGAGTGTGAAGTGTTGATATCGTGGGCTCACACAATGGCCAGCCTCGGAAGGATCCTTTCATTATTATTCCTTTACTTTTTCTATTATTTCCGAGCTAGTTAGACTTATGAAAGGTCACGGAAAATTTTGGTGTCTGCTGCCGAGTAGCATACGCGGATCGTTCTCGGTGCTAGAGCAAGACGGGAATTTAATCCTAGAGCTTAAAAGAAGAGAGGGCTAAGGTGATGTACTGTCCCCAAGTGTCTGTACGATGGTGAGAACACGAGATGTTGTTTACTACGTCTCAGTAATCTACACTCAATTCTTTTTCATGACTGTGTTCTTTTCATAACCCGACGGAGATATATCGTGTTTCCTACCAGCGGAGGACGGAGCAATACTGTGTTTCTCTCCCAGTCTACGGAAATATCATGTTCTTCTCCGAGCCAGCGGAGCAATATTGTGTTTCTCTTTCACCAGACAAGGGGCAGCACTAATGTGTTCCTCTCCCAACCGAAGACAGAACAATAATGTTCCCTTCCCAGCAGACAGCGGAGCAATACTGTTTTCCTCTCCCAGCAGACGGCGGAGCAATACTGTGTTCCTCCCCCAGCAGACGGTGGAGCAACACTTGTGTTGCTCCTCCAGCCGACGGCGGAGTAATATTGCGCTGCTCCACCAGCCAACAGAGCACATCACGTCCCACTTGTTATGCCAGCCGACCAACCCTCCCCCGGCACAAGTGACCCCCGCGGGGGCCCCTGCTTAACCCCTCGTCTGAAACAGCCTCACGTGCCGTGTCCGTCTCCTCTGCCAGCTTTCCCACGCCCCTGCCACCCTCGCCCGCCCCAGCCGGTCAACACCAGCTTTCCAGCACGTCGTCGCGCCGCCCGCAGCCTTCCTGCTCACTTTCACACACCCGCGTCCTTCCCGCCCCCTTAACGTGCACTCTGCCCAACCCCAGCGTCACACCCTCTCCTCACCTCTCGTCTCTTTACTCCCCGCAAACGCCATCCCAGACGCCCAACAATAGTGCCTCCATCCCTCCCCTACAGCCTTTGAAATATCCCACCATCGCCTAATGCCCTCAGCATCACGCTTGGAGCCACTGTCTCTATCTCAAAACACCTACAATGGCACATGTGCCCACCTGCCGCCTCCTGACTTAAAACTGATCTCCTGGGTTCCACAATCCCCAACCCGCTCACTCGGGCCCGATGACCGACACTCCTCCATGCCATCTTCAACACCCAGATGCACACTACCTCCACCATGCCAACCTCTCGAGGTCAGCACTGATCCTCACACCTTCACTTTCCTAAATACCCTCACGTTGCCTTAAAAAAAAAGTGAATTAAAGAGAGAGAGAGAGAGAGAGAGAGAGAGAGAGAGAGAGAGAGAGAGAGAGAGAGAGAGAGAGAGCTCGCCCACAGCTGGTTGTGCTTAAGTAATCGAACATCAGGTCAATCTGCCGGAGATTCCGCACGAAAAATACATAAGAGCCAGCAGCAAACAGAAGGGATCCTCGGCTCTCGGTGGAAAAAAAAAAAAAAAAAGAGAGGAGAGATAAAGTTTTAAAACCTGCAGGCATGGGGGGATTTGCGATGGGATCTCCGAGGGGCAAGTTGTGCAAGACTCTGAACATTTCTCCTCCGAAGAGAATTTCCCTTCGATAAACCTGAACCGTTACTTTAATCCATTCATCATTTACCAAATCGCCAACCACTAAAGGGTTCCCAGCTTCGAGGTGGGAATACTGATTATAATCACGAGTTCCCCCCAAAAAAATTTGCAAAAAAAAAAATGTCCACAATAATGTCCGTAGTCATGGCACTGAGAGCCACTAGCGTGTGGGTGGGGGATAACTCCTCAAGTGCTTGCTGACAAGGAACAGATAACACCAACATCTTTCTAATCTACGTTAATTCCATCAACCAACCTCACGCCGGTGAGGGGAGGGAAGATTCTGACTGCACTGCAGGACCTGGTCACGTCCCACGGTACACTTCACTGAGAACGCTTCCAGGTCGAGATGTACGCTGGCCACGAGCGAGTGATTTACAACACTTCGTCCTCAGCGCTGCCCACACGTAACGAAACTCCTGCAGTCCCGATTGGTCATTGGGGAGACTGGAGGGTGCTCGACGGCCCTATCGGCCTGCACGGGTCCTCTTGAGGTCATGACCTCATCACTACAGTCTTTCAGAGGTCATGAACTTTACTGCAGCAGCCCTGGAGAGGTCATGACCTTAATTACGGCATCCCACAGAGGTCACGACCTCGTCATCACAGTCCTGCTGTCGCCACAGACTTCAGAGAGCCATGACTTTAATATCATGGTCCTGCAGAGGTCATGACCTCATGACCACACTCATGCAGACGTCATGATCTCATCATCACACTCCTGTACAAGGTTTAAACCTTGTGCACACGAAAGAGTTTCTATGGCTTACCAGCACAATTCCAGTATATTTTTTTTTTGTCTCTGTCTTCCAAGCACAGGTCAATAAAGTAGTTGTATCTTATCTTATGACTCCTATGTAATTCATAACCATCTATATGTGTCCTACCCAAGGTGGCTCAGAAGAGAAAAGGGACTAAATCCCAAGGGATAAGCATGAACAATAATTCTAAATACAATCTCGTCTCTCCAGAAGAGACGAACCCGAAGAGACAAAGTTAAACCTTCAAAAAAAAAGAAACTCTCCGTGAACCACACGCACGTTTTCACTGCCGACCTTGACAGTGGGGGAAGGGGAACTCCGCAATCGGGACGCCATCGCCGATGCTCTTGAAGGACACTCCTAGCCATTTCAGGAGACGAAGACCAGTACTCTGCGGTGACGGTGGCGACGGTGATTGCGACGGTATGCTGCTGCCGTTGTTCCCGACGGAAGAAAGGGAGTGAGTAAAGATTTGCCATGACTAAGTCCGGCACGGGCTATTGACAACGACAACCCCTTCTCGTGTGTGCCATTACTGGCACAGGGAGGGTGTGTGCGCGTTCCTGGGTGTATCATTACTGACATACGTTGGTTTACGTGGGACTGTGGTGGATGCAGTGGGCTCTTTTATGTAGGATGCGTGTATTGTATAAAATGTCTTCGAGAAAAGAGAAAATCAGGCTATACAAAAGACGGAGGCTGATTGGCCCTTCTCGTTACCTCCTGCCAGAGCTTGAGGGGATATGGGCGGAGGGTGGGGGTGGGGGTGGAGGGGTAGGTGAGGGGGGGGGGAAGTACCTCAAGGATATACGTATCTTGCGAGTAACATTTTCTAAAGCACCGGGGATGAGGGGAGGTTTGGGGGAAGAAGGCAATTATTTCTGCTTTGTCCACGACAAGAGAGTGGTGGCCTGCCCATCATGTGACCACCGTCACGCACCCAACCACGGGGCTGACAGGCCGTGAAATACGCGAAGTTGCAAGTGAAGGATACGATGCCTGCTGTTGGCGAATCTCATCTGCATGCGTTTTTATTAGTGTGTGTGTGTGTGTGTGTGTGTGTGTGTGTGTTTGTGTGTGTGTGCTCTGAGACCAGACCTTGGAGAATAATGGTGAGCAGGGCGTCCCAGAAGTATGGTGTGCTTAGTGCTGGTCGTAGTAACAGGTACGTAGAGTGCGAATTGACTGTGCACTTTGACAGTGAGTGAGACTGAGGTCGAGAGTGTTGTCTGAGTGAGAGAGTGAGAGTGCCTGAGGTACAGAGTGTGTTGGTGTCTGCTGACAGCAGGGAGAGGAGGGGGGCATGTGTGCATCAACAGAAAGAGGACGTGTTGGCAGGTGTGTGTGTGTGTGTGCGTGTGTGCTTGACGGGGTGAGACAGGGCAAGCAGGAGGAGTGGTGGCGGCAACAGCGACGGTCACAGGTAACGGTGGGCGAGGTGCGGCGTAGCTAGCCAGCCATGCCCCCGCTAGCCAGCCAGCCAGCCAACCAACATGGTTCCTGCATTTATGACGGAGCGACACACGGCCCGCATGCTGATGGCGGCACTGTCTTCACCACCACCTGACCTCTACCCCTCCACCTCCCCTTTCCCTCCCTCCGTTTCTTCCCCTTTCCCTCCCTCAACAACCATACCCAATACCACTTCGATATTTAAGAGGGTCAGGCATACGGCACACCTGCAGTGTTACTTACTAACACGTAAACACAACCCTAGTAATACTAAATGTAACACAAGAGCAATTTGTCATCTCGAGAGGACACCATCAACACAGTTTAAATAACACAACATCGGGTGCAACACAAGGGTTGGTTCCCCGGCTTAACACCACACCAAACCACAAATCACCAACACCTTTAAAGAAAAACCATCACAATGCCTCGCAATTCTCTTTTATATCCTAGCTACCTTACAACACAATCTAAATAAAGTAATCATTAGTCTAAGAAAAAAAAAATAACAGAATTTGTTAATTACTAACGCAACATCGACGATGGTAACAACAACACCCGAGCTCCAAGAATGCACACAACAAACAACAGCAGCAACGCTAGGACTCCAGGAATGCACACAACAACATCAACAGCAGCAGCGCTAAAGCACCGGCGGTGTCTCGTAAACATGCAGTGGCGTTATCAACTCACTTATCTCTTGACAAACTAGAGATACGAAGCCTCTCAACTGGATATCCTTCAAACTGTGTTGATGGTTTGGGAGAGGCAAGCAGGTGCGGGGCGACCCACTTCCACCGCTGGTCTTAGCTCTCGCCGTGTCTCTTCCCTTCCCGGACGGCTTCTGTACGTTTCTTTCATCTTCGAGACCACCAGCAGATAAAGTCACACACCTATTGGTAAACGTGCGACGGACTCCACAGTGATACGTGGGTTACGATCGTCATATTTTCTCTGATACACTGTTCACTGCGCTGTGCCAGAAATACACACTGTCCATTACACTGTGCCAAAGGTCACGGTTTTTATTCAAAATATACCACATACATACATACATATCAGACATGTTGCCTTTAGAGTGGTGTGAATAGACAGAAAATAATATGAAAAATTATACACACACACACACACACACACACACACACACACACACACACACACACACACACACACACACACACGCACACTTCTATGAGACTGTCTGTGAGGCAGTGAGCTTCGTTTAGAAAAGAGAAAAGGTCAGGTGGATTGTGTGTATTTCCACAACCAGAATGTACTTGACACTGTCACACGAGCAGGATGGTAAAGAAGCCTGAGCTTCAGGCACGAATAAACTACTTCCATCAATCTAAAATTACTTTAGTAGAAAGGAGCAAAATGCGCAAGCCTGAGTAGCCTTATCGATATGGGTTGGGGACATCCAGCGGCGTGCCGCAAGGTTCAGTCCTGGGACCAATGCTCTTCTTGATCAATGTAACTGACTTGCACATAGTATTGGACTCATACCTGAGCATATTTGCGGAGGATGAGGAATGTAAAGAGTGAAAAGAAACTTCCAAGTCAGTCTGATACGGTTAATTAAGTTCAACCAGAGTACATGTTGATAAACGAGGACGGGGTACAGTGAAGGAAGGACGCGATAGGAACATTATCTATTAGGAAATAATCAGTGTATGAGAAAAACTTGGGAGTAGACTTCGTGCCTAGCCTATCGTCACAGTCCCACCTTATAAGAATTGTGATGGTGACAAACTGTCTAATGGCGAATAATAGAACCGTATTCAAGTTTATGAATAAGGAAATCTTCGGCAAAACTGCTCATATGTTATGTTAGGCCCAAACTAGGATACACTCTTCAAATTTGGTGATCGTACTACATGGAGCACAAACAAGGAAAACGGGAGGTTCACAGAAGAGCGACAAAGATGGTACCACAATACAGGTTAGAGACCATAAGTTTGTCCACCATGAAAGTGGGAAGGGAGAGATCAGATCAAAACATCCAAGTTCCTCAACCAGTTTGATATCGTCAACAACAAATTCTTCGAAAGATGCGAAGATGTTACAACCAGGGGTAAGTACGTGAAACCAGGCAAGAAATACGTTGGGAAAGATGCAAAGAAGTACTGGTACAGTATATGAGTAGTGGATGAATACTACATACTGAGAAATGAAACTGTCAGTGCAGACAGAATACATAAGTTTAGCAAGTTGTGCGGTACTTGAGAAAGTTCAAGAGATGGGAACCAACCAGTGTAAAATATTATCTCACCGTCTAGGGCAAATAAATAGTAACAAATAAGTAATTACATACATTCATACATACAGACATGCATACATTCACCGACATGCATACATACATACATACGTACACAGCGTGGCAGGGGACAGGCAGCCTATTCCTGCCTTCATCCGGAATAACCAGTGTCCTGCCGCGTCCGCTTTGTGCGCACATCTGTATAATTGATAGGGTATCAGCACCGGGGGCGGAGGGCGTTCACCAGCCGCCCCTCAACCCCAGCTTTCCCATCAGCACCGAATGGTCGCTCCTCACACACACACACACACACACACACACACACACACACACACATACACACACACATATATACACAGAGGTACCTAGCGTACACTAGTGTGTTTATGTTACCGGATTCCGCCCGCAAGAGGTTTCACCGCGAAGGAAAAGTCACCTTTGGCGAAGCTGTATATCTGATAGTACAATCCCGTCAATGAACTTCTCGCTCCAAAGAAGTCCACATTTCCCTGCTACTGGAAGAAGCGCAGCCTTGGGCTGCAGAGGCCTCTGGAAAGATGTCCTGGGTAACACCAGGACTTTCTTAGAAAAAGGTTCCGGGGTAAAATATAAATAAATACGTACGTCGTTGGACGGACAGATGTATAAATACACTACAGGTTGGATTCGAATTCTATATAAGGTTAAGAAACAGGGGCATTACGAGTGTGTAACTTTCTCCTTGCAACACACAAGTCCTATGAAAAGAGCTGGGAGGTCCCAGCTAGAGCTGGGAGACACCATCATGAGGTGTGAGGTCCGACCGTACGTCGTTAGGGTCTCATTATGAGCTGAGATAATACCATGAGATGTGAGGTTCAACCTTGCGTTGTCAGGTCCCTTTCAGTCCAATCAAGAGGTCTCAGGTCACACCGGGAGTCGCTGAGAATCGAAAGTCTTCACCGTTGAGATCCTCTTGAGTTGTGAGAATCCTATGATGAGCTGTGAGGTCCCAGCGTAAGTTGTGAGGTCACAGCACGAGAAGTGACGTCCTCCCCAACCACCACAACCACAAACTTTAAGGACCTTACTGTGAGTTGTGAGTTCCGACCACGATCTGTGAAGAACAACTAAATACGATCTGTGAGGTCCTGCCTTGGGACAGAGGGTTCGACCATGCGCTATGAAGCTCATCGTGAACTGTGAAACCCCACCACCATGGTTAGCTGTGGTGAGGCTTGACCATGATGAGTTGTGAGGGGAGCTGCTCCTACCACTACTACCACCACCACCACGAGCTGTGAGGTCCGGCCATGAGCTGTACACCGCAGCAGAATAGCGGCGACCTTGAGCCGAAGGGGCAATATTGTTCCCATTCATATAAACACAATGAGGCCGGCCCCCACCCAACGCCACCCACACCCATTTCAGCCGGGCTGCCACCCACCATACGCCACCAACGCCCTCCAGCAACGCCCTCTGTACCTGCACTACTACCCAACGCCCACGGGGCCAACGCCCACATACCACCCACCCGACAACACCACTAATGTAGCAACGCCAGTATCCCCAACCTGACTATGACCGGGATATATCACAATTTACAGGATTACATTTCAGTCGAACACACCCCTCGTAGACCAGTGGTGCTGCTATTATTGCTATTTCTTTCCACAACTTTCTGCTACTACTACTACTACTACTACTACTAATATTTCTGTTACTACTGCTACTATCACTACTACTACTACTATTGGTAATACCACTTCACTCTTCCTAGTATTAGAACATAAATACACTACTATTACCATTGCCAGAACAATATGATCATTTCATCACAGCAACAAACAACGCCAAAAAAAAAAGCATATAAATAAGGGTCTTATGGGTTTCTAAAACAAACCATACAACAAACCATACTAACAAAAGTGTTTAAGGGTTTCTAAAACAACCATACAACAACAGCCATACTAACAAAAAGTCTGTATGGGTTTCTAAAACAAACCAATAAAAAAAAAAACAACAATAATACTAACAGAGGTGCTTTATGGGATTCCTAAACAACCGTACAACAAAAACCATGTCTGAGTGGCTTTCTAAAAGAAAACCTTTCAACGACAACAGTACCACACATACGAACCATCGCACACACCAGCAGGTACAGAGTTCCTACAGTCTTCTGACAGCAGCAGTAGCAGCGGTGGTGGTGGTGGCAGCCATCCCATCCTCGGCCATATCAAAGACCCTACACACACCTCAACCCATAGCCATTCCCCATGGGAGTTGGACCCACTATACTAACCTGATGCCCGAGACCACAACAGCTCACTTTAAGGGCACACACCGCGCGCACCGGCTGCAGCAATACAGACGCATACCCGGCCTCCGTTACTAATAGTGTAAACGTCAGACCTCACCTGCGTTCAGGTGCACCATTAACCACTCTGCACCCCCTCCCCCCCCCTTTTTTTTTGGGTGGGGAGAAAGGGTTTAAAGCCTCTCTCAATTATTTCTCTTCATTATACTCTCTAGTTCAGTTTATATCCTCTTGGCCTCTCTTTTAGCATATTTAATGCTTTCTCTCACAATCCTCCGTTCGCTTTTTCCCTCATACCCTAATGTGCGTGTGTGTGTGTGTGTGTTTCATACATATTCGTCATTTCCCGTTTTAGCGAGGTAGCGTTAAGAAGAGAGGACTGACCCTTAGAGGGAAAATCCTCACT
>JAYMFT010163649.1:0-12375 GCA_038088735.1 Panulirus argus | reverse complement strand
TATTGTAGTGTTTCTATGTATATACGTACTTTTCTATGTATGTATAACTTGTCAGTTCTAATTACATGCAATAAACTGACTTTTATGTGTAAATTTCGTGATTTGCCGGGTATTTTGATCTCTGTGTAGGAGGGTCCACCCAGCATCGTCCGTCCCTCTCGCAAGTAGTTCCACAGAAACTCAGTATCGTCCGTTCCCTCCCGCAGTAGCTTCATAGAACCCCAGTAATACCCGTCTTTCTTGCAGTAGCGCCATGAGTGTCCGGCCTCGTCTGTTCCACCCGCAGTAGTTCCAAGGGATGCTCAGCATCGTCCGTCTCTTATGCAGAAGTTCTGCGGGACACCAAACATTGCCTGTCACCTCTGCAGTAGTTCACTGGAACCCCATCATCGTCCATCCCTCCTTCAGTAGTTGCAAAGGACTCGTAGCATCGTCGGTCCCTCCTGGGAACTTCCAAAGAACACCCACCATCGCCCTTACCTCCTGCAGTAGTTCCATAGACCCCCAGCATCGTCCATCCTTCCTGCAATAGTTCCATGGAGCACCCAGCACCCTCCATCCCGACTGCAGTAGTTCCATGGAAAACCATCATCGTCCGCCCCTCTGGCGGAAGTTCACCGGGACACCAAGCATCGCCCGTCTCTTTTGCATTAGTACCGTGAAACCCCAGAATCGTGCACCCCTCCCCCCCTTGCAGTAGTTCCATGAAACCCCAGCAACTTTCATCCCTCCTGCAGTAGTTCGAAGGGACTCCCAGCATCGTCCGTCCAGCATATTCCGTTCCTCCTGCAGTAGTTCCATGAGAAATCCAACATCGTTCGTCCCTCTTGCAGCCGTTCCATGAGACCGCTGTGTCGTCTGACCCTCCGACAGCAGTTCCAAGTGACTGCTGCATAGTCCGTTCCTCCTGTAGTAGTTCCAGGATCCCTAAGATACGCCACACAGCTGAGTGCAGCGCCTCACAACTGAGTGAAGCGTTTCACAACAGAGTGCAGAGTCTCACAGCTGAGTGCAGCGCCTGACAAAGATGCAGCGTCTCATAACTGAGTGCAGCACCTCACAGCTGATTGCACCGCCTCAGCTGATTGCAGCGCTTCACAGCTGAGTGCAGCGCCTGACAAAGATGCAGCGTCTCATAACTGAGTGCAGCGCCTCACAGCTGATTGCACCGCCTCAGCTGATTGCAGCGCTTCACAGCTGAGTGCAGCGCCTCACAGCTGAGTGCAACACCTCACAGCTGAGTGCAGCGCCTTACATGAGTGCAGCGTCTCACAGCCGAGTATAGAGCCGCACAGTCGAGTGTAGCGCCTCACAACTGAGGGCACTGTCTCAGAGATGAGTGCAATGCCTCACAGCTGAATGCAGCGCTTCACAACTGAGTACAGTGTCTCACAAGGGAGTGCAGAGCCTCACAACTGAGTGCAGTGCCGCACAGCTAAATGCAACGCCTAAGAACAGAGTGAAGTGCCTCACAACTGAGTGCAGCGCCTCATAACTGAATGCAGTTACACAGTTGAGTGGAACGCCTCACAAATGAGTGTAGCTCCTCACAAATGACTGCAGCGCCTCACAGTTAAGCGTAGCGTTTCACAACTGAGTGCAGTGCCTCACAGCTGAGTGCAGCTCCTCACAAATGAGTGTAGTGCCCCAAAACTGAGTTCAGCGCCTCACAGATGAGTGCAGCGCCTCACAACAGAATGCAGTGTCTCACAGCTGAACGCATCGCTTCACAACTAAGTGCAACGCCTCACAGGTAAGTGCAGCGCCTCACAACTGATTGCATTGGCACACAGCTGAGTGCAGCTCATACCAACTGAGTGCAGTACCTCACAGCTGAGTGCAACGCAGCACAGCTGAGCGCAGCGCCGCACAGCTGAGTGCGGTGCCTCAGAGCTGAGTGAATGCATCACAGCTGAGTACAATGCCTCAAAATTGAATGCAGCGCCTCACAGCTGAGTGAAGCGCTTCGAAACTGAGTGCAGCCCCTCTCAGCTGATTGCAATGCCTCACAACTAAGTGCAGTGCCTCACAACCAAGTGTAACGCCTCACAACTGAGTGCAGTGTCTAACAGCTGAGTGTAATGCCTCACAACTGAGTGGAGCGCCTCACAACTGAGTGCAGTGCTTCACAGCTGAGTGCAGAGCTTCAGGTGGGTGGGATGCCTCACAACTGAGTGCAGCGCCTCACAGCTGAGTACAGCGCCTCACAGCAGTGTGGAGCGCCTCACAGCTGAGTGGAGTATCTCACAACTGAGTGCAGTGCCTTACAGCTGAGTGCAACGCCTCACAGCAGTGTGGAGGACCTCACATCAGAGTGCATTGCCTCACAACTGACTGTAAGGCCTCACAGCTGAATGAAGAGCCTCACACCCGAGTGTACTGCCTTACAACTGAGTGTAACACCTCACAGCTGAGTGAAGAACCTCACAGGTGAGTGCATTACCTCACAACTGAGTGTAACGCCTCACAGCTGAATGGAGGACCTCACGTCTGACTGCATTGCCTCACAACTGAGTGTAGCGCCTCACAGCTGAGTGAAGTGCCTCACACCTGAGTGCATTGCCTCACAACTGAGTGTAACACGTCACACCTGAGTGGAGCACCTCACATCTGAGTCCAGCGCCTCACAATTGAGCGCAGCACCTCACATTTGAGTGCAATGACTCACAACTGAGTGCAACGCCTCACAGCTGAGTGAAGCGCTTCACAGCTGAGTGGAGCGCCTGACAACTGAGTGCAGTGCTTCACAGCTGAGTACAGTGCCTAACAACTGAGTTTAGCGCCTCACAGCTAAGTGCAATGCCTCAGAACTGAGCGCAGTGCCTCACAGCTGAGTGAAGTGCCTCACACCTGAGTGTATTGCCTCACAACTGAGTGTAACGTCTCACAGCTGAGTGGAGCACCTCACAGCTGAGTGTATTACCTCACAACTGAGTGAAACGCATCACAGCTGAGTGGATGACCTCACATCTGAGTACAGAGCCTCACAACTGAGTGGAGCGCCTTACAGCTGAGTGGAGGACCTCACAGCTGAGTGCAATGCTCAGAACTGAGTGCAGCACCTCACAGCTGAGCGGAGCGCCTCCTAACTGACTGCAGTGCCTCATAGCTGAGTGCAGCGCCTTACAGCTGAGTGCGCCGCCTCGAAACTGAGTACAGTGCCTCACAGCTGAGTGCAATACCTCACAACTGAGTGTAGCACCTCAGATGAGTGCATTTCCTCGCAACTGAGTGCAGCGTCTCAGCTGAATGCAGCCCTCACAAATGGACGCAGTGCCTCAGAACTGATTGCAGCGCCTCACAGCTGAATGCATTGCCTCACAACCGAGTGCAGCGCCTAACAGCTGAGTGCAGTGCCTCACAGCTGAATGTAATGCCTCACAACTGAGTGGAGCACCTCACAGCTGAGTGCAATGCCTCACAAGTGAGTGGAGCGTCTCACAGTTGAGTGCAATGCCTCATATGCGAGTGGAGCACCTCACAGCTGAGTGCAATGCCTCATAACTGAGTGTAACGCCTCACAGCTGAGTGGAGCACCTCACATCAGAATGCAACGCCTCACAACTGAGTGCAGTGCCTCACAGCTGAGTGCAATGCCTCAAAACTGAGTGCAGTGCCTTACATCTGAGTGCAAAGCTTCAGGTGGGTGCGATGCCTCACAATTGAGTGCAGTGCCTCACAGGTGAGTGCAGTGCCTCACAGCTGAGTGCAATGCCTCACAACTGAGTGTTACGCCTCACAGCTGAGTGGAGCACCTCACATCAGAGTGCAGCGCCTCACAACTGAGTTCAGTGCCTCACAGCTAAGTGCAATGCCTCACAACTGAGTGGGGCGCCTCACAGCTGAGTGCAATGCCTCACAACTGAGTGTTACGCCTGACAGCTGAGTGGAGCACCTCACATCAGAGTGCAGCGCCTCACAGCTGAGTGCAATGCCTCACAACTGAGTGGAGCGCCTCACAGCTGAGTGCAATGCCTCACAACTGAGTGGAGCGCTTCACAGCTGAGTGCAGAGCCTCACAACTGAGTGTTACGCCTGACAGCTGAGTGAAGCACCTCACATCAGAGTGCGGCGCCTCACAACTGAGTCCAGTGCATTACATGTTTGAACAGACACCGGAGGTACGAATTTTCTGCGGGGTCATCGTCGGCTGAGCCTTCTGCTGCCCACCTGGAGTGTGTTGTGGGCGATCCCTCTGAGTTCCGGAACGACCACTCCCACCCAGTCAGCCAGCCGTTCTTCCTCTCTGGGATTACACCAGACGTCCCATTATCCCACCCAGCCTTACACCAGCACCACCTCCGCTGCTCGACAGGACCGCATAACTTTAAACAATTTTGAGCGACAAGCTAACAATTTATCGTAGGTCACATAAGACGTAACACACAAAAGCGATGAAGTTAGAGGCCCTCGTTGCTCTGAAGGGTTGGATATATATATTTATAAACAAGAATGTTTCATACTGATAGAGACTTGTTTTATGGCGAGGGGGACAGAGATGTTCTCGGGGTGAAAAGCAATTTGGTTATGACAGAAAACAACAGGTCCAGCAGGTGGGGTGCCCATGCACTATGGCCAGAGTGGAATTTGGGATTAAGTGGAACCGGAAGTTACCAAGACGCAGTACAACGTTATGGAAGAAAATAGATTACAGTTATGAATAGCGAATGTTACAACGATTTTTATCATTCAGTATTATACATAAAGCAACATGTAGCCAAATATGATTAATTCGAGATAATGATTATACATCACTGAGATGAATTCTCTTCTTACAGAGTGTGGTTGCGTTTCTTTATATATTCGATTTATAAATTTATAGAGTAATATTAATTATCTTTAAGAGAGAAATGAAGAATTATGATGAAATGCCTCCATGTCATGAAGGCGCTGTGGTAGTGAGGCTGGCGGACAACAACAACAGACATGTCAGCGGCAAAGCTGCCTCCCGTCCCGCCTTCCCTCAAGGCTCTCCAGCACTACCTCAAGCTGGCCAATGATTATGACAAAAGGGAACCGGCCGTGTCCTACTGGGGTGAGTTACTGCGAGGAATTGATGCATATTAACATTACGGGGTTGGCCTCCAGGCTGCCGATCTCTCCTGCATTGTACATTGTGTGTGGATATATATATATATATATATATATATATGTATATGACGAAAAGATACTTATATTTGGTTTTATCTTAGAGTAGGGCTACATCGTTGTTCACTAAGAGAAACGCTGGAAAGAGAATTGCATGAGGCAAAATATGGAGGTGAACCAGACGTGGCTTTGTGTGGCTGGCAGTGGAGGTTGCCCTGTGGCAGCTGGTGTGCCTGCTTTAGGTAGTGGCCTGGATCATGTGCTGTAAGAGTATTTATTGAAGGCATTGTCTCCTGAAAGTGGGCGGGGCCTTGAGTGACGGGGAAATAACACAGACTAACCCAACCTAACCTAACCTAACCTAACCTAACTTAGGGTAACTTTGAGTAAGTTCATTGCTGATGGTCTGTTTTAGGTCCAAATGAAAACTACTTTAAGGAAATGGCCACTGATGGCTTTGGTGCTTTATATTTGTCATAATTACAGGAATACTTGTAGAGCATGATTTGGAGCATCACTTTATTGAACATTATTAATTAAGGTAACGATTGTGAGTATAGGAAAAATGTTGCATTGATAAAGTAAACATTTTTAAATGCACTTGTTAAAAATCAGTAGAACCCATGGAATATTTGTCTAACCTCCTTAGTGGTTAGTATTGTTTTGGAAATTATCCGTACTCCTCTACTCTGTTCACATAAATGAGCCATGCCCACTTCTGCACAGGCTTGTGATTGGTTGTTCACACAATGAGTACTGATAATTCAAATTACTGCACTTTGCATATTTATTGATTTATGCTGACAACAGCTGTCATATGTGTACAAACACCATGCCAGATTATACAAACACCATGCCAGATTATCCAACTTTACATTGCAATAATAAAATTGTGCCTTAATTAAAGCATTTAACATTTAGCAACACTTTCTTAGTGAGTTCTTTGCAGGGATCTGTTTCTAAACTTTGCAGTGATATATTTCTAAACTTTTTTGTCTTGTTAATCATTAAATTACATAAAGGCATGATTTTATTATTGCTATGTCAAGCTGAATAATCTGGCTTGGTGTTTGTACCCATATGACTGTCAGGGTTACCTGAAACTATTGTAGATCATTAGACATCCAAAGAACTGTAATTTGAATTAGCAGTATTCGATATCTCTACAACCAGTCGCAAGCCTCTATGAAGAGGAGTGAAAGGGGTTCATTTAACATTTCTTATGTGAATGGAGTATGAACAAGCTTATAGAAAATCAGCACCAATATGTTGCTGGATATGAAATGACAGATAACACAGTAAGCAGCCATCTGCTTCACAGCAGCAGGCGAACATAGTTGTGATATGTTTCCACTATCATTGTGGCTACAAGATGATTTTTATTATAAGATGCTATTTTTCAGGTGTATTACCCACTTTTACATAAACTCGTTTTTCCCCTGATGTATAAAACCCTTATCGCCATATTTGATATAGTTTGATATGTCTCCAAATCATTTTCCACCAGAATGTTTTTTAATCATAATGAACTTTAGAAGGTACTCAAAGCATAAGTAGTCACTTCCTGAATAATTTCCTTGTGGAACTATTATAGACTTATTGTTTATCATGTTTATATCCCACAGTTCCCCTCTCCTTTGCAGCTCTATCTGTTCTGTGGTCAGGGCCCACCAAGAGTGATTCACTCTTCCTGCTCACCCTACCAATCATTATATCTGATCTAGATCAGCTACGCTAAGTTTAAGAAATGCTCTACTACTGTACCAGTTTCTTCTGAATCCATTCAGAAATCATCTATGCCTTTCCAGTAAACTGGGGAAGGATGATGTAGGATATCATTCTTTGACTAAGACCTTATGGAATGGGCAGGTTGATGAAGCAGAGGGAAAGTGTAGGTGCTAAAAGTCCATTGGAGTGTGCTTTGGAAATTTGATTATATTTAACAACATCAGGGTGGTAGTGGAGAGGGCTATGATTATATAAAAAAAATATAAATAATTATAAAACATTATTGTGGTAAAGAAAAAAGCTCCCATCAGTATTATCTGTGGATATTTAGTGACTTTGTTTTGCAGTGCTGCTTCATTGCTTAGAGAATTAATTAAGAGTTGCAGAGCATAATTGTAACATCATATTTTTAGCACAATAGTAGTATATGAGAGAAAATGTTAACATAAAATAATACCCCTTTGAGAATTCATAAACCTATTAAAACCTCTCCAAACCTCAAGCAGTCAAGATTTATCTTATTTTCCAGTATTCTGTTAAGAATATACTGACACACCCACAGTTAAGTACTGTGCAAGTGGTACAGAAAGTTGAACAGATAACATAGAAAAAAGATTAATAGAACAAAGAATGGTTTATTGAATTCAGGCGAGTTGGTGATAAATGTAATATTGGTATATTTGTAAGATAATTTTGGGTACCAGTTGAGGTGAGGATTTACTGGTTCTTATGATTTTTGACAAGTGTATGGAAAATGTTAACCCTACTATAGGTACATAATGCTGCTTTAGTTAGATTGTATTATTATTACATTCAGGTCATAATTCCACTTCATTTCACAACCACAGAAATCTTTTTGCTCCTCAGGATGTTGTTTTACAGGCTTTCACTGTACATTACATCCATATGTACACAATGTAAGGTTTCATATAATTTTCATTTATGTAATAAGATTTAATACCTTTGGGTTACAGTTGGTGTCATTTCGAAAATTTTTCTTCACTGTTAACTTTATAATTTGGAGAAATTTGAATGACTGTATGATTTTTTTTATTTCTTCAGGAGAAAAAGTGACTGTAATGGGTTTTATGAATGCTAAGTTGGGGTGTAATGAAATCAGCAAGACAGTTGGCAAGTGAGGAGTGCCTGGAGTAAACGAGATTGGAAGTTATCTTGTGGATGTCTGTGCTGAGAGGGGTTTATTCCTTGCAAATCCTTTTATACCTTTTTTTTAGCACAAGGTGATCCACAGATATACATGGACAAGAAATGATGGAGAACAGAAGGATTTTATTGTTACTTTATGGCAATGGATGCTAGAGTCATGAGAGGATTCTTTGGAGATTCTGACCCATTTCACAGTCTTGTGGAGTTGAGGATCAGGGAGAAGTGGATGCATGGAATAATGAAGAACAGAGAGCTAAAAGTTTTGGCAAGGGAGCTGAATCACAAAAAATGCAAGGGGGATTATGAAAGATGGGTAGTAGAGAATTTAGATGAAAGTATGGTAAATGTAGGGATGCAGTTGTGTAAATGAGGTGTTCAAAATGTTTAAAGAAAGACTGTTAAAGATTGAAAAATTAATAAGAGGATATGAGTTTGAGAGATATGAAAATAAAAGGGGAAGTGTATGATGGACAGATGAGATTAGAAATGCTGTGGAAGGGAAGGTAAAGAAATATAATAGATTGTTTGAAAGGAATGTGCCTGTGGAAGGTCAGCAAAGTAGCTGGGAAGAATATAAGATGTGTAAGTGGAATGCTAAGAAGTTGATGGAGGAAAGCAAAGAAAGATTAAATTAAGATTTTGAAAGAAAGTTTATTGAAATGTTTAAGGAAACTATGAAGTTGTACTGAAAAAAGGTTAAAAAGGAAAGAGGTGGATGTAAGAGTGGAAATGTAAATGCAAGAAGTAAGGAATGGGAGTTGCTGAATCAAAAGAAGGAATTGAAAGGAGGATGGATAGAGTATTTTGAAAAACTGTTGAATGTGAGAGAAGGTGATGCAGCAGTTGTTACATTTATGGAGAAGGAGGATGAAAGGAAAATGATACAAGTGCAGGATCCTATAGCAAGAAGGGAGGTAAAAAGGGCAATAATGGGTTGAAGGTAGGAAAGGTGCCTAGAGTTGATGGGATAACGGCTGAAGTGTTGAAGCGTGGAGGAGAAAGTGTGATAAAGTGGATGCATCTGATATGTAATTTAGCATGGAAGTAGGAGATTTTGCCTGAGGATTGGGTGAAAGCTATTATTGTTCCTATAATCAAAGTTAAAATTGCTAAGGATGTTTGTAGCAATTATAGGGAATAAGTTTGTTAAGTTTACCAGGAAAAATGTATGCAAGAGTTTTGATTGATAGAGTGATGGAAGTGACTGAATGCAGAGTAAGTGAGGAACAAGGGGTTTTAGGAAAGGTAGGGGATGCATGGATCAGATTTTTGCATTGTGAATGACTATGGGAAAGTATCTAGCAGCTTTTATGGATCTGGTTAAAGTGTATGACGGAGTCAAATGTAATGCTATGTGGAATATGTTTTAGATATATGGGGTGGGGAACAATTGATGGATGGTGTGGAAGCCTTTTCCAGAGAAGCAAATGCATGTGCAAGAGTGGATGGAGAGTAGAACGAAAGTTTTGGTATATATGTGGGTGTGAGGTAGAGCTGGGTCATATCACCATGGCCTTTTCAACATATATATGGATTGAGTTATAAGAGGTGAAAGCAAAACTAGGGAAAGGGTGCAGAGATGGAATATATTGGTGAGGTATGGCAGCTAGTGACAAGCCATTCAAACTCACACTCCAACTAACTTGTCCCTCAACCCTGCAAAACCTATTAACCTTACCTTTATTCACATTTACTCAATTTCCTCCTTTAGCACACTTTTCCAAAGTCTGTAACCAACTCCTGCAGTTTCACACTCGAATCTGCCGCCAGTGCTGTATCATCAGTAAACAGCTAACTCACTCCCCAGGCCCTCTCATAGCCCACAGAGTTCATTCTGTCCCCTCTCTCCAAGACTCTCATGTTTACCTTCCACACCACCCCAACCAACCATAAACAGTTTGAACAACCATGGTGACATTACACACCCCTTCTGCAGACCAGCCTTCACCTGGAACCATTTACCCCCCCCTATCTTCCTATGGTGACATTACACTCCTTCTGCAGACCAGCCTTCACCTGGAACCATTTACCCCCCTATCTTCCTATGGTGACATTACACACCCCGTCTGCAGACCAGCCTTCACCTGGAACCATTTACCCCCCTATGTTCCTATGGTGACATTACACACCCCTTCTGCAGACCAGCCTTCACCTGGAACCATTTACCCCCCATCTTCCTATGGTGACATTACACACCCCTTCTGCAGACCAGCCTTCACCTGGAACCATTTACCCCCCTATCTTCCTTTGATGACATTACACACCCCTTCTGCAGACCAGCCTTCACCTGGAACCATTTACCCCCCCGCCCTATCTTCCTCTTCATACACATGCCTTACGCCCATGATAAAAACTTCTCGCAACTTGTAGCATCTTTCCTCCCATACCGTATATCAACCCTATCATGTGCTTTCTCCATATCCATAAATGCCATATACAAATACATCCGTTTCTCTAAGTATTTCTCACACACATTCTTTAAAGGAAACACCTGATCTGCACATCCTCTACCACTTCTGATACCACACTGCTCCTTCCCAATCTGATGCTCTGTACGTGCATTCTTGCTCTCACTCACTTCACTCCCATACGACATACCAAGTACACTCAACAAACTTACACCTCTGTAATGTGAACACTCACCTTTATACCCTGTGCCTTTATACATTGGCACTATACATGCATTCCGCCAATCCTCAGGCGCCTCACCGTGATCCATCCATACATACAGTGAAAATCATTACCAAAATCCTTACCAACCGATCAAGAACACAGTCATCCCCTTTCTTAACTCACCTGCAAAGCCATCCACTCCAGCCACTTTGCCACATTTTATCCTATGTAAGGCTTTCACCGTCTCTGCTCTCTTCATCAAACCACTCTCCAATACTCTCTCACTTCGCATACCACCCTGACCCAAACACCCTACCATCTAACACATTCAACAGTCCTTCAAAATACTCACTTCATCTCCTCCTCACTTCATCTCTGCCTGCTACCACTATCCCCTTTGCACACTTCACCAGCATTCCTATTTGTTGTCTTGTTTTTCTCACATTATTAACCTCCTTCCAAAATATCTTTTTCTCCAAAAAATTTACTAATATGCACTCACCCAAATTCTCATTTGCCCTTGTTTGCAACCCCTTCACCTTCCTCTTGACCTCCTGCTGTTTTTGCTTATACATTCCCCAATCATTTGCATTCCTTTCTGATAAGTAATGCCCAAATGCTTCTGTTTTCCTCTTTAATAGCAACTTACCTCTTCATCCCACCACTCACTACCCTTTGAAATCTGCTTACCTCCCACCTTTTGCTTGTCACATGCTTCACTTGCACATGCCAGCGCTGCTTCCCTAAACAGCTCCCATTCCTAACCAACTTCCCTTGTTTAATTCATTCTCATCGCTTGCCATTATGTACTCAATCTCTCTAGGTATTTCTTCTCACAAGTCTCTTTCACAAGCTCACTTACTGTTACCACTCTCTTCTTTCTCACCAAAATTGCTTCTTCTTTTCCATAAACCTCTACAAATCTTTGCCCTTACCTCCACAAGATTATTATGAGACATCCTACCAGCTGCCCTTTTAAACACATTTATATGTAAAAGTCTCTCTTTTGCATGCCTATCAGTTAATATATAATCTAATAATGCCTGCTGACCATCTCTCCTACTCACATACATGTACTTGTGTATGTCCCTCTTTTAAGACCAGGTATTCCCAATCATCAGTCCGTTTTTGGCACATAACTCCACAAGCTTTTCATTATTTCCATTCATAATACTGAAAACCCCATTCTCCTACTTATGCCCTCAACTGCCACATTACTCATCTTTGCATTCAAAACACACATCACTAACACCTGCTCTCTTACATCAGAACTGCTGAATCACTCATGCCGCTGCTTCCAAAAGACTAGCCTCTCATAGTCTATCTTCTCATGGCCAGGTGCATAAGCCATCCACTATCCTTTTTACCTATATCAGTGTAGAAGTAACTTTCATGTTCTCTTTCACTCACTTCCACCACTCCAGCTTCATCAGTAGTGCTACTCCTTCCGTAGCTTATGTCTTCTCACCAAACCCTGACTTTACTTCTGAGACATTTGCAAACCTTTTTTCCCCTTTACCCTTAAGCTTTGTTTCAGTTAGAGCCAGTATATCCTGGTTCCTTTCTTTATACATCTTATCTCTCCTCCCATCTCATCTTTGTTACATCACACATTTAGATGCACCAGCCTGAGCCTGTAAGGAGGATGAGCAATCCCTGCTTGGCTTCTTTTGTTCTGTCTTTCAGGAATTGATATACAAGAAGGGGGTTTACAGTCTCCTGCTCCCTTCCCCTTTTGTCACCTTTTACAACACACACAATATGGAGGTAGAACTCTTT
>JAYMFT010163628.1:0-12375 GCA_038088735.1 Panulirus argus | reverse complement strand
CTTCCACCTCCAATTTGGTCTCCCGCTTCTCCTTGTTCCCTTCACCTCTGAAACATATATCCTCTTTGTCAACCTTTTCTCACTCATTCGTTCCATATGTCCAAAAAATTTCGACACAACTTCTGCTCTCTCAATCTCATTCTTCCTATTACCACACATCTCTCTTACCCTTGCATTACTCACTCGATCAAACCATCTCACACCGCATATTGTCCTTCAACGTTTCATTTCTAACACATCCACCCTCCTGCGTACAACTCTTTCTATAGCCTACGCCTCGCAACTATATAATATTGTTGGAACAACTATTCCTTCAAACATAACCATTTTTGTTCTCCGAGATAATGTTCTCTCTTTCCACACATTCTTCATTGCCCCTAGAACCTTTGACCCCTCCTCCACCCTATGACTCACTTCCGCTTCCATGGTTCCAGTCGCTGCCAAGTCCACTCCCAGATATCTAAAACACTTGACTTCCTCCAATTTTTCTCTACTCAAACTTACATCCCAACTAATTTTTCCCTCAACCCTGGTGAACCTAATAACCGTGCTTTTATTCACATTTACTCTCAACTTTCTTCTTTTACGCACTTTTCCAAACGTAGTCACCTACTTTTGCAGTTTCTCACTCAAATCAGCCATCAGTGCTGTATCATCGGCGTACAACAGATGACTCACTTCCCAGGCCCTCTCATCCCCAACAGACTGCATACTCGCCCCTCTCTCCCAAACTCTTGCATTTATCTCCCTAACCACCCCATCCATAAACAAATTAAACGAACATGGGGACATCACACACCCCTGCCGCAGACCGACCTTCACTGGGAACCAATCACTCTCCTCTTTTCCTACTGGTACACATGCCTTACACCCCTGATAAAAACTTCTCACTGCTTCAAGCAGCTTACCTCCCACACCATATATTCTTAAAACCTTCCACAAAGCCTCTCTATCAACCCAATCATATGCTTTCTCTAGATCGATAAATATCACATACAAATCCATCTATTTTTCTAAGTATTTCTCACATACATTCTTCAAAGCAAACGCCTGATCCACACATCCTCTACCACTTCTAAAACCACACTGCTCCTCCCAAACCTGATGCTTTGTACATGCCTTCATCCTCTCAATCAATACCCTCCATATAGATTTCCAGGAATACTCAACAAACTATACCTCTGTCCTTTGAACATTCACCTTTATCCCCTTTGTCTGTGTACAATGGCACTATACATGCATTCCACCAATCCTTAGGCACTTCACCATGATCCATACATACATTGAATAATCTTACCAAAAAATCAACAGCACAGTCACCCCCTTTCTTGATAAATTCAACTGCATTACCATCCAACCCCACCGCCTTGCCAGATTTCATCTTCTGCAAGGCTTTCACCACTTCCTCTTTCTCCACCAAACCACTCTCCCTGACTCTCTCACTTCGCACACCACCGTGACCAATACACCCCACATCTGCGTCTCTATCATCAAACACATTCAACAGTCCTTCAAAATACTCACTCCATCTCCTCCTCACTCCATCACTTACTGTTATCACTTCCCCCCTTGCCTCTTTCACCGATGTTCCCAATTTTTCTCTTGTCCTACGCACATTATTTACCTCCTTCAAATTTTTTTTTATTCTCTCTAGAGTTTAACGATACTCTTTCACCCCAACTCTCATTTGCCCTCATTTTCAACCTTTACACCTTCCTCTTGACCTCCTGCCGCTTTCTCTTATACACTTCCCTGTCATTTGCACTCCTTCTTTGTAAATATCGTCCAAAAACCTCTTTTTCTCTTTTACTAACAACTTTACTTCATCCCACCACTCACTACCCTTCCTAATCTGTCCATCTCCCACCTTTCTCACACCACATGCCTCCCTTGCACATGCCATCACTGCTTCCCTGAATACATCCCATTCCTCACTCATTCCCCTCACTTCACTAGCTCTCACCTTATGGCATTAACACTCAATCTCTCCTAATATTTCTTCACACAAGTCTCCTTTCGAAGCTCACTTACTCTCACCACTCTCTTCTCCCCAATATTCTCTCTACTTTTTTGAAAACCTCTACAAATCTTCGCCTTCGCCTCCACGAGACCAGATATCCCACCAGCTGCCCCTCTCAGCACATTTACATCCAAAAGTCTCTCTTTTACATGTCTATCAATCAATGCATAATCTAGTAATGCCCACTGACCATCTCTCCTACTCACATACGTATACTTGTGAATATCTTTCTTTTAAAACAGGTATTCCCAATCACTATTCTTTTTTTCAACACACAAATCCACGAGCTCTTCACCATTTCTCTTCACAACACTGAATACCCCATGTGCACCAATTATACCCTTAAATGCCACATTACTCACCTTCACATTCAAATCACCCATCACCAATACCGATCTCGTACACCAAAACTGCTGACACACTCATTCAGCTGCTTCCAAGACATTTATCTCTCCAGATCTTTCTTTTCATGACCAGGTGCATAAGCACCAATAATCACCCATCTCTTGCCATGCACTTTCAGTTTTACCCACATCAATCTGGAGTTTACTTCCTTACACTCTATCACGCACTCTAACAACTCCTGCCTCAGGAGTAGTGCTACTCCTTCCTTGGCTCTTGTCCTCTCATCAACACCTAACTTCACTCCCAAGACGTTTCCGAACCATTCTTCCCATCTACCCTTGAGTTTTGTTTCACTTAGAGCCAGAACATCCAGGTTTCTCTCCTCATACATACTACCTATCTCTCCTTTCTTCTCATCTTGGTTACATCCACACACATTCAGACACCCTAATCTGAGCCTTCGAGGAGGATGAGCACTCCCCGCTTGACTCCTTCTGTTTCCCCTTTTAGAAATCGAAATACAAGAAAGGGAGGGTTTCCAGCCCCCCGCTCCAGCCCCCTTTAGTCGCCTTCTACGACACGCTTATGGCTTATGTTTCGGCAATTGTATATACCATTATCAGAGCCTATATAGAAAGGTTAATATGCATTAATATATACATTATGTGTTTCTGTTAAGAGCACAAAATCTAAGAAATTTCTTGAAAAATATATATCATAAATGCCCAACGTGATATGAATAATCGAGAGAGAATAAAGAATATTAATGACTAACAATCCTACCTTATCAGAATGCAGCAAAACGTAACATATATAATAGATTTAACAGAAACAGTATTTCAAATCCCAGACAAAAATTCTACAGTTCATAATTAAATATCCTAAAGTTGAAATATACATTCAAAATAACTACACAGTTCTACTCGAAACAAAATGAAACATAAAAGAACAATAACTGTCGAAACCTCACTGTTATTTATGGTGGTTAGTTCCTGTGGGGAAGGAAGGGCTCCAGCACTGACAGATCGGCGTGTGTTGAACCTTTGGTCAGCACAGACTGGCACGCTGCCGGCATTGAGAAGTCACCGCCTTAAGCGTGATCCCCTCTTGCTGGCAAGGGCGGTTTGGTAATTAGGCAGTTACTTCGTACTGACCGCCCGAGGCGTTCATGAATGCGGGTCCTGAGGTGTCGCTTCGTCTTGCCAATATACAAAGCTTTACACCTGCTGCACTTATATACTGGTTACCAACTGACGACCGCAACTCCGTAGGAATAACATCCTTGACCTTAGAAAATGACTGGATTGTATTTCTTGCTATAAAAACCTCTCTAATGTTAACTTGAGGGTAAAACTCACGTAATAATACAGTCAAGATCTTGCGAAGTGTATTACCTCCCTTCCCAGTGAACAAGATTGGACAGCGTATTACATCCCTGGATACAGTTGGTAGTTTTACTGATAGACATAATAACCTGCTTAGTGTTTTACCAGTGAACACGTTCATGAAGTTAAGAGAAACATCGCTCTTATATAAGATATTTTTCAGTGATTCTACTTCAGTGTGGAAATTAAGATGATCAAAACATCTATGTGATGCTCGTGTGGCCAGGGTTACCACCAAGTTGCGTTTATATTCGATCGAGATAAAAGAAAATTTTGTACAAAGACCGGTAAATGTTGGTCTCCTTTACGTATTCTGATGATGTGAAGGAATTCCCACATTTTTTTGTTTTAATATCAAGAAATGAAAGGGCATCTTTTTTTTTTTTTTACTTCCGAGGTAAAGTCAATGTTGTTATGTTGGAAGTTCAAATAATTTAGAAACAAAAGAATTTCATCGGAAGACTTAAAAATCAAAAACGTATCGTTTCCATATCGTCTATAAAACAAAGGTGTTGATATGTGATGGCCGCTCTTCCAACCACTTAACTTCACGGTGGCATAAAAACGCGTTAGCTAACGTTAGACCTCGTGGGGAACCCGTCATCATTACACCATCTGTTTGTCTAAATGTAACGCCAATAAACAAAAAGAAACAGTTCCTACTTGACGAGAACAATTATTCCATAAACTGAGATTTAGATTACCCATGAACTGTGTTTATCGCTGAACAGGTTGTCAGCACAGATACTGATGGTTTCCTCGAGTGGGATATTTGTAAACAAAGATTTTATGTCAAAGCCAGCCATGACGCAGCAACTGAAAAATAAATTACGTCTTTCTTTTACATTTGAGAAAGAATTCTTTATTAGTTATGAGTGAAATATTTGGAACTAAGAATCTGTGCATCGTGGGCAGACCGTACAAAACGCCTGGTCGGGAGCCAGACACATATAACTGTGAAAACGGTTCGTCATCCATAAACACAATTCGCTTTTAGATTCCTAAAGACTCTGTTGTTAACTTAATCTTCAAACATTCATGATTAAGGAAAATGTATCGCTATCAGTTTTGAAATTTAGTCCTATCCTGCAATATTCTCAACATTTTTTTTTGTACATAATCATTTTTTCTTAATAGAACAACCCCATTACCTTAATTGGGGCTCATAATTACACATTACGGTCCATCGATAAATGTCTGAGAACATAATTTTCTTCCTCACTAAGTCAATGAGCCCAGTCATTATTATGTTTAGAGTAACACTATGAAAAAGCTAAACGAATCTTTTAGAAAATATCTAGTATGCGTTTATTGTCATAAAAATCAAGTTCTTAATTTTCTGGATAATTTGTCAGTTCTTGAAATAAAGGCTGGTTGTTTGGGCTTTAGGCCTATCAACTGCCAGGGTCATTAAGGCCGTTAACGTCAAGCTTCAACACCTACCAACCGAAAAATCTTTAACACCTTCTTCGGATGTTAAAGATAATTCTAAGAGCACATGCCCTCTCACTATGCATGTGGCCCATGCCCGTCATCATTACACCATCCGTTTGTCTACATGTAGCGCCGTTGAACAAAGAAAGAACAGAGAAGTCTGTTATTGTAAGAAAATTGAAATATGTCATCAGTCCAAAAAAATATAAGATTTTAAGAAATCTTTATTTCAACATGGGCCACATGCACAGCCAGAGTGTATGTGGTCTTAGAATTATCCTTTACACCCGAAGAAGGTGTTAAAGATTTTTCGGTTGGTGGATGTAGTTTGTTACGTTGACGGACTTTAATGACCCTGGCAGCTGATAGGCCTAAAGCCCAAACAACCAACCAATGACGACTGGTTCCCCAACGGGTCCAACGTTAGCCAACGCTTTTTTATGCCACCGTGAACGTTGGTGGCTGGAAGAGTCTCCATCACATTTCAAACATTCGTTTCTTAATCGATATGGGACGATACATTTTTTATTTTCAAGTCTGCAGACGATATTCCTTTAAATGATTTGAACTCCCATTATAACAGAATTTACTTCAGAAGTGGAAAAAAGTGAAACCCTCTCTCTTCTTATTATCAAGATGAGTAAATGTAGGAATTCCTTCACATCAGTAGATAGGAACAAACATTTACTGGTCTTTTCATGAAATTTGCTTCTTATATCCCGATCGAATATAAACACATCTTGGCGGTAATCCTGGCCACACGATCATTTAATATATGTTCTAATTACCTTAAATTCCACACCGAAGTAGTCATTAAAGCCATCAATTGCAATATAATTTCGAATTTTGCTCACTAGGAAAGACGGTTATACACTTCGTAAGATACTGACTATATTATTACGTGAGTTTTACCCACAAGTTACTATAGCAAGAAATGCAATTCGGTCATTTTTCAAGTTCATTGTTGTTATTCCTACGGAGTTGCGGTCGTCAATTGTCTAACAGTATAAAAAGTGCAACAGCTGTAATGCTTTGTGTATTGGCAAGACGAAGCGACACCTCAGGACGCGCATTCATGAACGCCTTGGGCGGTCAGTACGAACGAACTGCCTAATTACCAAACCGCCCATCTCAACAATACTGGTCCACGCTCTCGACGATGACTACCCACCGTCGGCAGCGAACTTCTCTCTGCTGGCCAGTAGCTCATCAAAAACAGATCTTTTAATTATAGAGTCCCTCCTGTCCCACAGGAACAAATCCAGTATAAGTAACCAGGTGTCAGCAATCATTTTGTTTTTATGCAAGTTTTATGAGGTTTCAAGAAGAACTGTCTGGTTGTTTTAAATACATATTTCCACATTAGGGTATGTAGTTATGAACTGTAGAGTTCTTGTCTCGACTTTGAAACATTGCCTCTGCTGAATTTATTTATGTTACGTTTTACTGTATTCTGATAAGGTTGGATTGTTAGTCATTAATTTTCTTTATTTTTCTCTGTTATTCATTTCATGTTGAGCTTCTAGGATATACATTTTTCAAGGAATATTGTAGATTTAAAGCTTTTAACAGAAACTCATAATGTATACATTATATCCATATTATCCTTCCTCTATAGGCTCTGATGATGGTATATGTAATTACCGAAACGTAAGCCAAGAAAACCAAAGATGTTCATCCAAGCCTTGGTGATTCTTTTCATGATACGACTGCAGTTTCCAAGCAACAGATCAACTGCTGATATATATATATATATATATATATATATATATATATATATATATATATATATATATATTCAAGGAGAATTAAATGTTTTGCAAAGAGGTGTATAGTGTGAGAAGTGGTAACAGGTAGTGATAAGTGACTAGGAGGTAAACTAAGTAATTTGAAGTGTTGTTAGATGCGTTTGATGATAGGGTGGCATTTGTAAGGTTTTTGGGTTGGGAAGGTATGTAAAGTGAGAGTGTCAAAGAAAGCGGTCTGGTGAAGATAAAAGGGTTGGTAAGATGAAATGTGGCAAGGAGGCAGGAGTGGATGGCACTGCAGTTGAATTTCTTAAGAAAGGGGGTGACTGTATTACTGATTGTTTAGGTAGGTTTTTCAGTGTACATATGGATCATGGTGAGGTGTCTGAGGATTGGCAGAATGCAAGTATAGTGCCACTGTATAAAAGCAAAGGGGCAAATATGAGTGTTCACACTAACGCTGAAGCAGGAGTTGCGGGAGTGTGTGAAAGTGTAAGGAAGTTTGCTTCAGACTGATGTGGGTATAAATAAAATTGGATTGCCAGAAATGGGTGATTATTAGTGTTTATGCACCTGGCCATGAGAAGAACAATCATGAGAGGCAAATGTTTTGGGAGAAGCTGAGTTCGTGTGTCAGCAGTTTTGATGCAAGAGATTGGGTTTTAGTAATGGGCGATTTTAAATGCTATAGTGAATAATATGGCAGTTACGGGTATAATTGGAGGGCATGGGGTATTCAGTAATGACAAATGGAAATGGTGAACAGCTTGTGGATTTGCATACTGGAAAAGGGCTGGTGATTGGGAATACCTAGCTTAAAAAGGATATACACAAGTATATGTATGTGAGTAGGAATGATGGTCATTGGGCATTATCAGATTATATGCCAATTGATAGGGGTGCAAAAGAGAGACTTTTGGATGTGCTTGTGCTGAGAGGGGCAGCCAGTGGAATGTTTTATAACTATCTTGTGGAGGCAAGGGTGAAGATTTGTAGGGGTTTTTGTTAAAGAGGAAATGTTATGGGGGAGGAGAGAGTTATGAGAGTAAATGAGCTTGGAAAAGGGATTGTGAAAAAATACCAATAATTAGGTGCAGAATAGCAAAAAGGTGAGAGCAAACAAAGCCAGAGTAGTGAATGAGGAATAGAGGGTATTTAGGGAAGTGGTGTTGGCATGTGCGAGAGATGTGTGGAGCACGCGGAAGGTGGGAGTCGGGCAGGTTAGAAAGGATAGCGAGTTGTGGTATGATGAAGTAAAGTTGCTGATGAAAGAAAAATGAGAGGTATATGGGCAGTAGTTATTGGGAAGGAGTGTATACGGTTGGGGGATATATAAGAGACAACAGCAGGAAGTCAAAAGGATGGTGCTGGGCTGAAAAGAAGGGGAAAATATGAGTTGGATGAGCGAGCATCAGTATATTTCAGGGAGAATTGGGATGAGAGTGTACCAGTAAACTTTAGGGAGGATAAGATGCTTTGGAAGGAGTTTGATAATGTTAAAAAAACACGAGAACATAAGGGAACATCAGCAAAGGGAGCAAATGGGGAAGTGGTGATGATGAAGTGAGATGGAATGAGTATTTTGAAGGACAGTTGAATGTGTTTGATGATTGGGTGGCATGTGTAGGGTGTTGGGTAAGGGGCTACAAGAGATAGTGTTCAGACTACAAAGTGCTGATTAAGAGATCAAAAGTATATACAGAGTTTCACAGGAAGCCTATTGTTTCTAGAAATTACTCTCATGAGTTGCCTGCATGTGTTCCAACCACTAAAGCCTGTACCTGCTGCAAATTATTGGCTGTGGCTTCTTATAGTTTGTGTGTGGAAACCAGCAACGTGAGGAATGGATTTTATGGAATTTGTAAGTGCCAAAATCTTAGAACTATTAACCATACACAGAATTACATATCATGGCTTCCTCTAAGAGATGTCAAATTCTTTTCTCAAACAGCATAACTGTGGAATTTTGTTCTTTCTTTCCCCCACTCTCTTCCTATAGCCTTTCCACATTTCAGGTCTACAAGCATCTGTGGGGCTCAGATCCATTTCTTCTGCAATCTTTTCTCAAACTCTTCATTTTACCATTCATCCAGCACAGTCATAATAGGTGAACATTTTTGCCTAAGCCATAATGGAAGAATACAAAATGCACTCAGCTCTTTATATAAGCATGCTGTAAGGTATATGCATGATTCTGTGTAACCATCAAGGTCTGGTACTGACTATACTATCATACATATTTACTCAGACAAAGAATTAATACTTTCGTAAAATTAGATTTGATGATGGATAAACTTGGGTATACAGTACACTTCATAATCTCCCTGTTTATTCCAAATCTTCAAGCATCTAATTCTAATATTAGTCAAATTTCTAACATCTTTTGTAAGGCAAATTGAAAATAATATTAAATCCTGTAAAATATAGTACATGTGGTTACATTCACCTAACCACAGTTGTAATAAAAGAGGTTACGATTAACATATCTATAAGTGTAGTTACCTCAAAAGTATGTATGTACATCGCCAAATTTACATGGTTTAGTGATGGCAACAGCAGGGCTATGTGGTCTCTAACAAGATTTAGTTATTGTTCTAACAGCCTGTTTCATTTGTATAGTTAAGAAGTTTCTTTAAAAGAGAGCAAGCTGAAATCCGTAGAGATGAATTAGACATTAGTAAAAGCTGGTAGAATTAACTATGGGACATAATACTGATAGACAGGTGTACCTCAGTTTAACTGTGGAATGTATCAATGTTAAACAGGTGTATTTCAATATAACTGTGGGACTTAATATTGATGGACAAGTGTACCCAAGGCCCCTGAGAGGAATTTTATCAGGGGGTACAAAGTTTCTTTCCGGCCCCCTTCCCTTCTCCATTAGTCATCCTGTTTTTATGCCATGAGCTGTAAGGCCAAAAAGGGTATGGAAGATAAGAGAAGGGAGGAATGGAGCACTCTGTTGATTTTTTGCATTTTCTGAGACCCCGTTCTGGACCCTCAGGCCTGGGTACAATGTACCCTCTGCACCCTTCTCTCAAAGGCCGTGGGTGTACCTCAGTAAAACTATGGAATGTAATACTGATGGACAGATGCACCTCAACATAACTGTGGGATGTAATAATTATGGACAGGTGTACCTAAAAAATAAATCAATTTGATTTGAGATGAGCTGTTATCAAGTTCATCATAAAGCAACCTTTTATCCATTAAAATCTTGTTTGCTTCACTATTACATTTTTTAAATATCAAATTGTGTTTTTTTGGTGTAAGAAAACAAAATGCCTAACTATAGTAAATGTTCATTGTGTGATCTGTCCGTGCAAGCAGTTTATACTGATCCAGACTTCGCGTGGCTGTCATGGTTTGTAATGGCTTCACAGGAATACAAGCTATTATTCTTATCATGATTATACTTGATCGCAGTTTCCCGCGTAAGCTAGGTAGCTCCAGGACATAAACGAAGAAAGGCCAATCAACTCATATGCAAACATATATGCATACACGCACATATGCGTATATATACATACATTGCTGTAAGACGTCACAGTTGTGTGCGTGATCCAATATATGCATATAACCACGAGAAAAATGAAACACGATAAGTTCCCAATTGCACTTCCGTGTAATGACCACATCGTCAGGGCAGATACAAGAGTGAGACAAAAGACACAGAACAGTTCCTTGATATACAAGTTAGTGATGTAGTTAAGACGCCATTGGTAAACAAGCGTTACCGGATGGTGGTGTTTGGGATGGTGTTCGGGTCTGGCAACATGCTTGTCATAACATTTTTATTACGTGGACAGGAAAGGGAACTGTTTACAAATTTTGCCTAAAACAGAGCTATAAAGTCTGTGCAGAATGTTTGTTGATATTAATGTTACAATTTTTTGTGTATTCAATAACAGAAGATCCAATGATATTTCTCGTGGTAAAGGAGTTACAGTTAACAACTGAATTAGCGTTACTCAAGTCAGTACAGTGGTCATAATTTTTAACATGACTAAACAAAGCACTTGATTCTTGTTCTGTTCTTATACTATATTTGTGTTGCTTACCTTAGTCTAACATAAAGATCCTTACCAGTCTGCCCAACATAAAGCATATTACAGTTTTTACAACGGATTATGTAAACGCAGCCAGCAGAATTTTCAGGCGAATTTTTTATTAAGATATTCCTTATAGTATTGTTACTGCTGAAACTTACATTTACATTAAAGAATTTAAGCAGCCTGGGAAGTAATGTAAAATTATCACTAAAAGGGAGAATTAAAAGATTCTTGATATCAGTGGGAGGTTTGGGTTTAACTCTATAAAATGTTGTTCTACCATTCCCAAGACCCTATAATTATAAAGGTCTTCATCAAGGTTGGTGTCCTATTCCCTGAACCCCAGAATTATGAAAAGCTCCCTCAAGGTTTGTCCACCATTCCCAGAACCCTAAGATTATGAAGGGATTTGCCATGGTTGGTCTTCCATTCCTAAAACCTCAGGATTATGAAGGGCTTCGCCAAGGTTGGTCTACCATTCCTAGAACCTCTGGATTATAAAGGGCTTCACTAAAGTTTGTCTACCATTTCCAGAACCGAAGGATTATGAAGAGCTTTGCTAATGTTGGTCGACCATTCCCAAAACCCTAGCATTATAAAGGGCTTTGCCAAGGTTGGTGTCCCATTCCCTGAACCCCAGGATTATGAAGGGCTTCACTAAAGTATGTCTACCATTCTCAGAACCCTTGGATTATGAAGGATTTGCCATGGTTGGTCTACCATTCCCAGAACCTCAGGATTATGAAGGGCTTCGCCAAGGCTAGTCTACCGTTTCCAAAACCCTAGGATCATAAACGGCTTTGCCAAGGTTGGTGTCCAATTTCCTGAACCCCAGGATTATGAAGGGCTTCTTCAAGGTTGGTCTACCAAAGCACTGGCATTCGTACAACGTATGGACAACATTGCGTTTCACAAATGTCCTTGACTTTTTGCCCTGACATCAAGAAGTACTGTCAGGGAAAGAACCTGGACAACTAAGCATTATTAATACATGATAATGCTCCAAGTTATCCTGTGAATACAAATAATCAGTGCCCACATGTGAGGTTGGAGTTCATACCCAAAAGCTGGGGTTTTGAACCAAGGTCCATGGAACTCTAGGTTTCCATAAAAACTTGATGGGATTCTGCGGGTTATTTTGTGAAAGACTGAGAGGGTTCCGTGGCTTCATAAACTTTCAAAACACTTGCCCAAGAGCATCGCCTGTTTGTTCCAGCTCATGAATCAGGGGGTATTTGCTACCTTCAAGGCCCTTCATATTGGAAGAGCGTTTTACCAACTTATTATAATCAGCGAGGAGGAGTTTTTTTTTTTTTATGTTGAAGGCTCCAGTCACGGACAAAAGTCCACATCAAGGCCAGGCCCTAATTGAAATACAGAGAGAATTGAGA
>JAYMFT010163617.1:0-12375 GCA_038088735.1 Panulirus argus | reverse complement strand
TTCCCATTCAAACTCACTCCCCAACTAACTCGTCCCTCAACCCTGCTGAACCTAATAACCTTGCTCTTATTCACATTAATCTCAACTTTCTTCTTTCACACACTTTTCCAAACTCAGTCACCAACTTTTGCAGTTTCTCACTTGAATAGCCAACAGTGCTGTATCATCCGCGAACAACACCTGACTCACTTCCCAGGCTCTCTCATCCCCAACAGACTGCATATATATATATATATCATTCATTTATTATACTTGATCGCTGTTTCTCATGTCAGCGAGGTAGCACCAGGAAACAGACGAGGGAGCGGGGGGCTGGAAATCCTTCCCTCCTGTTTTTACTTTTCCAAAAGAAGGAATAGAGAATGGGGCCAAGTGAGGACTTTCCCTTTAAGGCTCAGTCCTCTGGTCTTGATGCTACCTCGTTAACGCAGGAAATGGCGAATATGTATAAAAAATAATGCATATATGTTCATTGGTATGTATGTTTGCTTTCATTACTTTTACTGAAATGTTAGAGTTTACAGACTAAGTTATTTGTAGGAGAATTGAAAAGAATATGCTTTCTCATAATATTCTGTAATTTTTCAATCATTGACATTTCCAAATACCCACAACACAAAATCTGTACCAAGTGTCAGTTGTGGCAGTTCGCATGCACTACATCTCACACTTCTCCCTGCAGGTGTTCCCAGTAAGCCTGGCATGCCAGACATCGTAGACTGGGATGTCGACCGAGTGGATCTTAAGTGGGAACCACCCAAGGACAATGGTGGTGCCCCTATAACTAAATACATCATTGAAAAGAAGGAACGCTATGGATCCTGGGAACCCATCCATGAGTCACAGGTAAGATCATAAGACTACAGAAGATGTTACAGAGTCAAATTAGTAATCATCATGATGCAACACAGGGCATAGGTCACCATTCTTTGAATCAAGTCAAAAGAAGGTGCCACAAGTCACCTCGTCGCAGGATGTACACAGAATATACGATACAGGAGCCATCTACACTTCTGAGGTGAGATCATCACTTACCTATCTATCAGTCCATCTATATCTCTGATGCCCATTCCCCCCGGGAACTCCCAACAAGAGGGTGGCCACCTTAGACATAATTCTTTTTTAAGTACATGGTCATCCACGTCTGAAATGAAGTGAAAATGGGCCAACACAGTCATACACAAAGACCAATACAGGTCATAGAGCACGGGAATGTACAGATTATATGACTTAACACATGGCGGTTAATGAGACCCACCTCAGGTTTGCTGGCATGTTTTCTTTTCACACCCATGAGAATTGATCTCAGCCATGTGGATATTAATTAATTAAGTACTAGATTTACGAATGCGATTAATGATTTTACTAATTCAAATTTCATCACAAGAGAAATATTGTTTTGGAGTCATCATGCTCCCAGTCTTAACAAATTTGTATTTTCATGGAAACTGTTTGGGTTTTCATCTGTGTTTAAAGATGCAGGATGCCAACCGTCTTTTTGTAGAGGGGTATCATTAATATGACTTTCTCCCGCCAGCACTATGACACCTTACAGCCAGTCACAAAGCAGATCACAAACTATCCCCTAAAAATTTATTGATTGAATTTTAAAACCTGTCTCAAATGATTGTGATGCTGTCAGGAAATGTATTCTGCATAACCATTAATTACAGTCTTGACAAAGACCTCGACCATCCTCAGGGTCCCAAGACAGAGTGTCGTGTGCCTGGACTGAAGGAGGGCAACACTTACCAGTTCCGTGTTGTAGCCGTCAACAAGGCTGGTCCAAGTGACCCATCTGACCATACCAAGCCCCACTTAGCCAAGGCCAGATTCTGTAAGTATCTTGGTTGAAAAGGGAAGGGAGGTTGTTCATTTGCTATTCTTTTCTTGGGTTCTTTCTGTGGAAGGTGTGAAATGAGGACTTTGATTACTCGCACAATATACTGAATATAATGAGCCAAGTAATCATACTAAATACCATTTAGAAAAGTGTTTTTGGCAATACCATAACACATAATGGACAGCTGTACTTAGTGTTGATAATCAGTCCTCCTGAAGCGTTACTGCACTCAGCACCTCATCCGTTCTTGGTAATCTCTGACTGTGTTACTGACTCCTCCTCTCACACAGTGAAACCTCACATCAACCGCGAGAAGTTGAAGAAGACGGTCATTCGGGCCTCGCAGAAGGTGTTCCTTGAAGTGGATGTCAAGGGTGAACCTCCGCCAGATATCTGGTGGACACTCAAGAACAAGAAGGTGAGAAGGGGGCAGAAGGGGCAGTCATCATACACCAAAATTTATTTTGTAAGATTTAGAGTATGTAGATGGTGAGGCAGCCCAGGATATGATGACGATTTCATACTGCTGATGGTGTTCCTTTGGTCTCTTGATGTCACATCACTTGACATCTGTCTTGCCTATTACACTTCCATTCCCAGCCCACGTATTACAGCAATTTATCTTTCATCATCCAGGGCTTTGATTATTGTTTTAGGGGACTTATGAGAAGAGTAATGAAAAGTGCATGACAATATCAATTTGACTACATTTGCTCACGTTACAAACGACATAATTTTTTTCATCAGACATTTTTAATGAAGTATATCATGAATACATCAAATGCTTCATTTGTGAGACTACTGTTAAAATTTGTCAAAACTGTCATCTGAGGTCGTGTTTAAGTAATCCTTCTTTCATTTCGTTCTCATTTAATGTGGTTCAGTGAAGATTAAAGTAATGATAACATTTGGACATTCTATTAGCACATATTGGAACCTATTAGCCACTTTAACTCTTAAGAAATAACCATAAGCTTCAGGTGAACCCTTGTCGAGTGTGTGTTGTGAAGCAACACGTTCCTTCCTTAGGTGGAGACAGGCGGTAATTATGTGGTTCAGAGTGAAGACTACCTCACGAAGTTCACTATCAATGAAGCCGAGAGGAAGCACACCGGCACTTACAAGATCCACGCTAAGAACGACTCTGGCTCTGACGAGGCTGAGGTGGAGATTGTGGTGCTGGGTGAGTGCATGAACCTCCTCACTCTGGCGCCTGTTGGCAGGCAGTTTATGTCACCCTGAATCTCATTTTTCCCTCTGAAAATTTACTTTAAATTTTGATAATAGGTTTTGTTTTATATCTGTCAATCATTTTTTTTTTTTTTTTTTTAACCATCTTATCTGCAGTGAACCATACTATTTATGATGATACCTATTAGGGAAGCATTCTTTTGAAGCAACCTTTTCTTTGCATGAAACAAATTAGCTAGTGTCTCACTCTGTGTATGACTTTAAGTAATGTGACATTCTGTTCCCTCAGACCGTCCTGGCAAGCCTGAGGGTCCTCTTGAGATCTCAGACATACACAAGGAAGGTTGCAAACTGAAGTGGGACAAACCCAAGGATGATGGTGGTCTGCCTATTGATGGGTATGTCGTCGAGAAGATGGACGTAACCACTGGTAAGAATTTCATTTCTCAATATTAGCTTCCTGTGACACACAGGAAAATACTTCCTTGCAATGCACACTCTTTGGCTTCCAAAGGTTTAGTTCATCAGTTTTAAGTTCAGTGAAGTGGGTATTTAACACATGTGTCTTGGTTAACAGCACCCTAAACAATAATTTAGAGATAATTCAGATTTGAATTTTTACCTGAAGTCAGGAATGAAAGAATCCAAAGGTTAGATTTTGATAGGAAGTTAAAAATTAAAAATCTAAATGTTAATTCTGACAGAAAGACAGGAATGAAAAAATATCATCAGTCTTCATCAAAAATGGAATGAAGACAATATGGAGTCTAGATCATAGGTACATGTTGCTCCACAGCGAGTCTTGGATGAGAGACCTGCAAGCGATGAGTCTGTCATTCTGATACACTTAGTCATTGTGAGTCTTAATGGTGACGGTACACATAGCTGTGATTAACATTTATGTTAACAGTACATCTGATAAATGGGAGGTACTGAAACCGTACTCATGATGAGTCTATATTGGAGTGGTATATGTGATGGTTCTGCACATTAGATCTGTATGGTAACAGTAATTGATTGTGAATAGTACATCTTACTCGTGATGGGTCAGTTGTACACCAGCTACTCGTTATGTATTTCGTTGTCAATGTCTCAACTACCTGTGATAGGTATATATGTGAAAAACAGACTTTCTCGGATGGGTAAATATTTCAGCGGTTTACCTGCTCATGATGGATCTGTATGCCCATGGTTCTGCTACTTATAAGTTTGGTGACATATTACACTTCAACTACAACTGTTCCCCCAAGTTTTTGATAACCAGATGTGCAGTTGATCAGCTAAGTGATAAACAGTGTTGCGTTGAGAATGGACATGAATCTTTTAGTGCATATAATTGTGGTTGCTTTACCTTCATACAAATTCAATACGCCTGATATTAAACACATACAAGGAACATTACCAGTAATCACTATAGTGTCTCTAAGAAGTGATTACCATCTAGTTACTCATGGGCGAAGCTGCTCAGGTAGGTTATATGAATTGTACATTGCCCATGCATTATGTCTTCGCCTTGCAGGCCGATGGGTTCCATGTGGGCGCACTGATGGTGACACTCCGGAACTGGAAGTGACGGGTCTGGAGCCAGGCAAGAAGTATGAGTTCCGTGTTAAGGCTCACAATGAAGAGGGGGACTCTGATCCACTGGATGGTGATCGGGCCATCATCGCCAAGGATCCCTTTGGTACGTCCAGCACCGCCATTAAGTGAGATAACCTCACCTCTGTTAGTAGCAGAGGAATCCATGTTTGGTGAATTAGAAAATGTACATATGATCTTACAAGTATGAAATTAATAACTGGTCAGGTAGAATTTATTGCTCTAGTTCAACACTCCCTTCCTTGTTAAGAACAGTCATGATGTAGGAAAAAATAATCATATAGAATGTAATTAGTGTAGTCATAGGTTTCATGAGTATTTCGTATAAATCTTTTTCAAATGTCTTGATTGAGCGGGTTCCACTCTACCCCTCAGACAAGCCTGGACCTCCTGGTCTGCCAGAGATCGTGGACTTCGACGAGAACATGGTCAAGTTACGTTGGGATCCACCCATCAGAGATGGCGGAGCTGAAATCACAGGCTACGTTCTCGAGATGAAGCCTAAGGATTCAGACGTTAGTGGAGTTACTCTTAGCAATGCACTTGTACTCCTGGTAGTGTCTGAGTGCTTGCAGCGCTGTTTTGGTGCTGGTGTGCTGGTGGCACTGCTGTAGTGTCTCTAACAGTGCTGGGGTCAAAGAGTACTGAAGACTTTTGGTCAGGGCTTGGTGTTGACAGAGCTACTGAGTGTTAATGGTTGTCTCTTAATGTTCCTAGCACAATCAGGTTGTTTGTAGCAGTGCTTGTGTGCTTTTAGCCCTAATGGTGAGGAATCCTGATATTAAATCAGAGTCACTTTTACTTTACATAGCATGCATAGTCATGCCATAAAGAATATATGACAATTGCTTTTGCTTTCCTTTTTTCATACCTCCATCAATATATTTCTTACTTGAAGCAGTGGAAACATCGTTCAAGTTAACCGTAGAGTGTTCGAGTAAGTTAGAACCTCCAGCCATGGTAATCACAGACTACAGAAATTCCTCTGTTTTTGACGATTAGATATTTGTCCTAAATCATGCTCCTGAAGAAGGGGGCTTGTAATTCATTTATGGTAACAGATGTTTAGATATGTCCACTTTTCTTTTTCATAACCTTCCAAGTCCATGATTTCCACTCTATTTCCAAATCCTTCTTTGACCTTTTGTACAACCGGTACTCCTCACTTCCACTTCCTCACCTGTTACTGCCTGAACTCTCAACCATCTCACCGGATGACCTCTCCACCAAACTGTGTTGCTGACTCCACAACATCCTCGCTTGCTCACTCTACAGTGACAATCACTTGCTGACACACACTACTCACTGGCTGATTCTTCCACAGACGTTTGTGGAGTGTGGCAAGATCAAGGGCAATGTGTGTCAAGGTCCCATCACCGGGTTGAAGGAAGGTGAGAAATATGAGTTCCGTGTGAAGGCGGTGAACAAGGCCGGAGTGGGTGAGCCTTCAGACTCCACCCTCCCTCACACTGCTCGTGCCCGCTTCCGTAAGTATCCCGCTTGGGCCAAAGGAAAGTCTTTGTGTTTTGAAATAAGTGAGTGTTTTTGTACAGAAGGTAAAGTTTAACATTTACTGAGATGTGATACTACATTTGTTTATAATTATAAAAAGTGAGAAGAGGGAGGAAATGGTTAACACGTGTCATGTATGGACAGGCAAACCGCGCATCGACCGTACTAATGTGAAGGACATCGTCCTAAAGGTCGGTCAGCAACACCTGTATGACATAGACATCATCGGTGAACCCAAGCCAACTATTGAGTGGACCCTCAAAGGAAAGGTAGGTGGCTAGGTTGTCACCAGGGGATGATGGGTGAAGGTAATGTGATGACTGGAGTACTTGAAGGGTCAGGATACATGTGTGGGGCAATGCTAAGTTCACTTTGTGTGTAAGTGGATATATCTTTAGGACAGATGATCAGGTTATCTCAAGATGAGTTAGATATGTACATAAGAGTAGTGGACTATTTGTTAACACCCATTAATGGATTACTGCATATGGATGTATCTTATATAACTGCGAATTATCAGTTTATAATCTAATGATGCTGTGAAAATATTTAGTACTCTTCTGTAAGAAGCTACAGTATTACTTTGTAAAACTTTGGGGAACATAGGAGGGTTGACACGGAATCTTTGTTAAGTCTGTAAAACTTTGGGGAACATAGGAGAGTTGACACGGAATCTTTGTTAAGTCATGTCTTTTTTTTTTTTTTTTTTTTTTTTTTTTTTTTTTTTTTTTTTTTAAGGATTTTTTCCACCCCACACACAAACATAGAAAAGAGTCATACAATTAATGTTCCAGACTGATGTGTACATCATGCACAACTTCATCCAACTGTAGTGTTTTTGGCAAAATTCTGATTCCCCCATTTATTGCTCAACTTCCTTTAGATTCTTAATATCTTAGTATGCAAAGGTGCACAGTTTATGTCTGCAGTCATTTCCTTTGCAAAACATAAAGGAAAACATAACTTGAGACTGCTGTAGCTGCATATTACCTCACACATGTGGCATGGTAGTAAGGATGCCGGATTGATGCAGATTCAAGATACCTTCTTATAATGGTGTCCTGGTGGACCAACATCAGTGTCATGTGCTGTTCTTTACATTCCCCACATCTTGCTTCTACATTCTGACATCCTGACTTGCCACCTAGACACGTCATGTCACCCTTAACAATGGACAACTCATCCTGACACATGCTTACACACCCTGACACTCTCCACAACACTCTGTCAGTATATCTCTACCCGAGCAGGAGGTGGTGACCAGAGAGCAGTTGCGTGTTGACTCCACTGGTAATAACACCAAGATGCTCATTATGAAAGCCCAGAGGAAGATGACTGGCAAGTACCTTCTCACTGCAAAGAACGAGCATGGAGAAGACTCCGTTGAAATTGACATCGCTGTTCTTGGTGAGATGAGTAAAGCTTCAGTTTTAATAAATCTGAATTTTCACTCTTCCTCCCTCTACTCTGTACCTCCATTGTTATTCTCTTTTTACCATAGATTAGTTCAAGATATCATAAAGTATGATAACATCTAACCTGTGATAATGTTTTGTTGTGTTAAGAATGTCTCCCAAATGAAGATTAGTGAAATGTAAATCAGTATTACATTATGAGAGTTGGCATGTACCTCACCTATTGTCATGCCCTACACAGGTCCCCCATCCAAGCCCGAAGGGCCATTGGAAGTGAGCGACGTCAAAGCCAATGGCTGCAAACTTAAGTGGAAGAAGCCGGAGGATGACGGTGGTGTGCCAGTTGACCACTATGAGGTAAGACTCTTCTGTACCCCAACCTTTAACCAAAAAACACCCAAACTTACTTCCTCTCCACCAGGTCAACCACTTTTAACTAACAATTATGAGTAAATGATTAAGCTTCTTAAGGCTATTTATATATCTATCTATCTGTATCTCTGATGCCTTTTCCCTTCATGATCTCCTTCAAGGGGGAAAAGAGTCTCCATAACTGATGAACTCCAGTGCCACTTTTTAGTCTTTAGAGCCTCTTCCTGAACAGATGAATGGTAGCAGGCAACTCCAGCACAGTGTTTTCAGAGGCTTCTTCCTAATGTTCCAACCTATTCTACATAATACTCCCACTTAATGTTCCTACCAACTACTTCTACCTAATATTTCTGCCTATTGCTTTTGTCTAACTAATTACTTCTATCTATTGCTCCGACCACTTTGCCAAAAGGCAGGGCTAGCACGTAGTGCCCACCATGGGAAAAAGGCAGAGCTACCACATGGCACCCACCATGGGAAAATCAAGAGTTACAAAGAATGAGTTTTGAGAATTAAGTGTTGTCAAGTGTTATATGTGACGAGGAGAGACTGTATGTTTGTGGACAGGATGCCAGCATTCCATGTGTGGGCGAGGCAGAAAAAGAGACAATTACCTGGGTCAGAGGAGTGCAGCTTGACAACCACTGAAGTGTTGGCTTACTACACAGCATTGGTAATATACCTCCCTGGTAAGTACTTTATAAGACCTTTTATGTATGGTCATCCCTAAACACAAAAGTCTTTAAGCCATTTGGATATGTGGTGTACTAGATGTAAAGTACAAATGACTCATAATTTCCCTGTCTCTTCAGATTGAGAAGCTGGATCCACTTACTGGCCAATGGATGCCTTGCGGTGAGTCCAAGACACCTGAGTTTGATGTGACTGGCCTGCAAGAGGGCAAGAAATACAAATTCCGTGTGAAGGCCGTCAACCCTGAGGGGGAGTCAGAGCCTCTAGAGGCTGATAAGGCAATCATTGCTAAAAATCCATTTGGTGAGTCTTTGCGTCTTAGCAGGAGCGTGCAGCAAGTGGGGTGGTCTTTTTTACCACACCTAAGACTTGACATCACATAATTAACCCAAAATCGTACACAATGACATAATTTCTAGCACAGTAAAATGTATTATAATGCGAATAATTTTCTTATTTGTTTGTCTGTATCTAGAATAGTTGTGCCATGTTATTACATACACCACCTTCACCCCAGATCCTCCCAGCAAGCCTGGTAAGCCAAAGGCAACCAATTGGGACCGGGACTTTGTGGACCTAGAATGGGCCAAGCCCAAGGATGATGGTGGCGCAGAGATCACCAAGTATATTGTTGAAAAGCGTGATCTGGTAAGGAACAACAATTATAAGTTCATTTAAGTGCAAATACTTGACATGAAGCACTCCTTTACTCAAAGGCCTTTTATAACCTTTCGTCTTCTTTCACTAATTGGCATTGATCTTCTTTGATCAAAGGAAACTCTGATAACTTCTATCATTCCATCTTTCCCTAACTTTCCCTTCTTCGACAATACTTGGAAAGTCACTTGTGTCACGTGAAATACTCTCTGCATCACAGTAACTCAAGAGGGCTGATGTGATATGTAATTTTTTTATATACTGCTAAGTTTTGGAACTTTATTTTCTCGTGTATTTCCTAAGAATTATAACCTTATCCATCTTAGAATGCATTTTTCACCTCCTCAGAAACAGGAACTTTTCTCTTTTGCCCTTTACTTATATTTCATTGAAAGCCTGGCTTTTATACGGCCTTATGTCCTTTGCTGGAGCCCTTGATAAACAATTATAAGAAATTATGGATGAATAGAACAATGCCACCTTTCTGTCATCCAGAGTGGCCGTGGGTGGACTCCTTGTGGCTCTGGTCCTGGCAACCGCACCAGTATTCGCATCACAGATGTGGAGCCTGACCATGAGTACCAGTTTCGCATTGTTGCTGAAAACAAGGCGGGGCCCTCTGAGCCCTCTGACGCCTCTGACTCTGTTATCTGTAAACCAAGATTCTGTAAGTTTCTGTATCTCCCTTATGCTGATATTAATGGGTTTTGAAATTAGCTTCCATGAATATTAAGAACGTGTTTGAAATTTAGTGAGTGGGATATATATCATCTCTGAGGTAGTGTGATCAATGGAAATGAGTGCTGTCATCTTTTTCATTAATTTTTCTCAGCACATTCCTCATGCTGTAAATATTTTCCTTAACTTCATGATGTGTGTACTCGCTTCCATATTATCATATTGATAACACACTTGGCACACATCTCCCAACAGTGGCTCCACGTATCGACCGCAAGAGCCTGGGTCGCAAGACCATCCGCTCTGGTATCACCTTCAAGAACGAGACCAAAGTGGAAGGCGAGCCTGACCCTGCCGTCGCCTGGACACTACAAGGGCAGCCCATCAAGAACGAGAGGATATCAATCAGGAGTGAGGACCACCTCACCACCATACTCCTCAGGAAGTCCAAACGATCTGATACCGGCATTTATAAGATCGTTGCCAAGAATGACTCAGGCACTGATGAGGCTGAACTAGAGCTGATAGTCATTGGTACGGGTCTCTTTATCAGTCATTTTTTCACATGTACAGTTTTACATTTTTGTGATAAACTTCAAGATTGTCAAAAGCTTTAAATATAAAAGTTTGATATCTTTAAAACTTGCGAGATAAAATAGACAAGTATGTTTACATGTTGCAGGGAAACAGTAATTTTGGTGCAGTTTCTGTTTCAATCATTAATTTGAGCATACTGCAGAACACTTGAAAAATTTCTGTGCTTAGTTTGACTTATTTTGTTTCTTTTCCCCTTAGAAAAGCTTATGTGTAACAATATTTCATGTGATCTCTAGGTAACACTTGAAAATCATTGATTTTTGTTTCCTTTTAGGCAAGCCAAGCAAACCCAAGGGCCCACTGAAGGTGTCTGATGTAACTGCTGAGTCTGCTAAGCTTAAGTGGGAGCCTCCAGAGGATGATGGTGGTGAACCCATTGACCACTATGTCGTGGAGCGTATGGACACTGAGACGGGCCGCTGGGTTCCCGTTACGGAATCAAAGGTGAGACCATAGACACCAGACTCTATCTATCTATTTATATCTCTGATGCCACTTCCCACCTGGGACTCCCTCAAAGGGGCGGCCATGGCAATAAAGTCTCCATAGCTACTGAATTCCATTGCCACTTCTTAGCCTTTAGTCCCTCACCCTTGACAGGCCCCTGACAGAGGGAAACTTTGGTGCAGTGTTTGCATAGGCTCCTACCTAATGTTCCTACCAACTACTTCTACCTAACGCTCCTGCCTAGTGTTCCTGCGTACTACTTCTACCGAATATTTCTACCTAATACTCCTGCCTAGATGTTCCTAACTACTGCTGCTATCAATTGCTCCTACCATTTTGCCAAAAGGCAGGGATAGTGTATAGTGTCCACTGCAGGAAAATCTAGTTACGAAGAATGAGCTGTGTGAGTTAAGTATTGTCAAGTGATATTTATGACAATGAGAGATTGTATGTTTGTGGACAGAATGCCAGAAGGCCACATGTGGGTGAGGATGAAAGAAAAGACAGCTACCTGGGTCAGAGGAGTGCAACTTGACTGCTGCTAAAGTGTTGGCTTAGTATGCTTCCATCATTAAACCTCCTGATACCCAGTTGGGTAGTCCTGGTAATACACCTCACTGGTCATTGGCTACCTACCAACTACCTACCTACCGACTACAGATTCTCTCAGGCCTCCTTTTTCAGTGAAAGCTGTTGTCAAAACACTCTGACATAGCTTTGTATGGAATATTTTTCATTCATAGACCATTAACTTTCTTGGCTTTCCATTCAGGTACCTTTGTCATACTTCACTCCAACGCCTGTAATTAATCATACCTGCTTCATTCATTCAATCTCAGATTTTTCTTGAAGCCTTTTTATTTTATTATGAGTGTACTACTAGAAGCAGTGAGAAGTTTTAATCAAGGCATGGTATGAATAGGAAGAGATGAGAGTGAATGGTTCCAAGTGAAAGTTGGTCTGTGGTAGGGGTGTTTGATGTCACCATGATTGTTTGACTTGTTTATGGATGGGGTGGTTTGGAAGGTAAATGCGAGAGTAGTATTTGAGATCATCAGATTCTGTAATTAAATTTTTAATAATTGCATATTAGATATATTCCATTATTATTACCTTCATAATTATGTGCTATATCTCAACCCAAAGTGGCATTTTTCAACATTTACCATCTTTATTTCAAGGAAAGAAGACTTTCATTTTGTTATATTCCAGTTTTGAAACAAAAATTTTTTCCTCATAAAAAATACCCTGCATGGTCTCTGTCTAAACATAGACAAGAAAACAAATGGAAACATTGGTGAAGGGGGCAAAAGGGGAAGTGATAACAACAGGCATATATATATATATATATATATATATATATATATATAT
>JAYMFT010163606.1:0-12376 GCA_038088735.1 Panulirus argus | reverse complement strand
TGTAGGGTGGACAGACTCAGGACCTGCCTAGCATGGGCCAATAGGCCTCTTGCAGTGTCCTCACTTCTTATGTTTTTATTTATTACCCTGAAACTAAATCAGTTCATTCACCCATAAATCATCTATGTCAATATCCGACTGAGTACGTAAATCTTAGGGTGACGAGCTAAGACGAACCTCGCAAGAGATTATCGAGGGAGAGGAAGGAGGAGAAGCGTAGGACAAGGTGAGCCTCCGCCTCCCTCTCTCTCTCTCTCTCTCACTTTCTCTAGTTCGTCTTCGGGTTAAGAGAGGAAGCGACCCGCGCTCCTCCACGTCAACGGCGAGATTAATCGAAGTTTGAGGGAGGTAGGCTTTGAGGGCGGGCCTAGGCTGAGGAATCTGCTGCTGCTGCTGCCACCGCTGGTCCTCTGCACCACCACTGCTGTTGCTGGCTTTTGTTGTTGTTGTTGTTGTTGTTGTTGTTGTTGTTACCTTCTTCACTGTCGTATCATCAACGGCACTAAAGGGATGTTACAGTGAACACTGTCATCGTCATCAGTGCTAACATTGTCATTATCATCACCATCACAAATGACCTCATCATTATCACCCACCACACTTAACACCATCATTATGACCACCACAAGAGACACCGTCACTATCACCATCAAAAGTGACACCATCGTAATTACCACCACAAGTGCCTTGGTTCAGTCTAGTGACAGCGAGTCCACCCTGTATACCACATCGTTCCAATTCACTCTGTCCCGTGCACGCCTTTCACCTTCCTGAATGTTCAGGCCTCGATCGCTCAAAATCTTTTCCCTTCCTTCTCTCCACCTCCAATTTGGTTTCCTCGTTCTCTTTGTTCCCTTCACCTCTGACACATATATCCTATTTGTCAACCTTTCCTCACTCATTCGCTCCATATGTCCAAACCATTTCAACACACCCTCTTCAGCTCTCTCAACCACACTCTTTATACCACCATACCTTTCTCTTACCCTTTCATTCCTTACTCGAGCAAACCACCTCACACCACATATTGTCCTCAGATATTTCATTTTCAACATACCAACCCTCCTCCGCTTGAGGTTATTTATGGCCCATGCCTCACATTCTCATTGTAATGTTCGAACTACTATACTTTCAAACATAACCATTTTTGTGCTCCTCCCAGATAACGACCTCTCTCGCCACACATTCTTCAGCGCTCCCAAAACCTTTGCCTTCTCACCCATACTATGAATCACTTCCGCTTCCATGTCCACTTCCAGATACCTAAAACACTTCACATCTTCCAATTTTTCTCCATTCAGAAAACTCACACCCTAACTATCTTATCCTTCTACCCTGCTAATGCTAATGACCTTACATTTATTCACATTAACTCTCAGCTTCATCCTTTCACACGCACTCCCAAATTCAGCTGCCTCTCATGACCTTCCTTTTCATTTTTACTTACATCATTCTGGATCTCACTTCCTTACACTCTTTTACACACTCCCACAACACTTGCTTCAGCAGTAATGCTACCCCTTCCTTAGCTCTTGCCTTTACGAAACACCTTGACTTTACTTCAAAGACATTTCCAAACCATTTCTTCCCTTTACTCTTGAGCTTTGTTTGGCTCAGAGCCAGAATATCCAGGTTCCATTCCTCAAACAAACTACCAGTCTCTCCTTTCTTCTCATCTTAGTTACATCAACACACATTCAGACAACCCAGCCTGAGCTTTCGCGGAGGATGAGCACTTCTTGCCTGGCTCCTTCCTCTGTTCCATCTTTTAGAAACTGAAATACAAGAACGGGAGGAGGAGAGGGTGCGGGTTGGGAAGGGGTGGGAGACGAGAGGTTTTGACCCCTGTTCCTGCCCCCTTTCGTCGCCTTCAACGACCTGTAGGGAATACGAAGGTAGAATTCTTTCTCCTCTACCCGAGGGATGGGATATATATATATATATATATATATATATATATATATACATATGCAGCCAGCCCGTCTCACGGTACAGTCACCTTGCATAAAAGTTAACCACACCTCATTATGCATCCGCCCTGCATCACTATGCCTCACAATGCAGCCACCCTACCTCACCATGCAGCCACCCTGCCTCACCATGCGGCCACTCTCCCTCACTCCCTCGTAACGCATCGGCACGCATCAGGTGCTCGTGGCTGACGAACAGCCCCAGATAATTAGCCTCACCCTCGCCTCCTGACTCTTCGTACGAAGTCGTTAACTCATTATGAATGGGAAGCGATTTGTCACCCTGGAGCTGTGTGGGTTTATGGGATGATATCCTCGCCCTCGCACACTCCCCGGGAGAGAGAGAGAGAGAGAGAGATGCCGGTGGGTCTCACAAGCAGGAACACCTCGGGAACTGTTGTACTCTGTCAGACGCTCTAAGCTTCTCACAGATGATCTTCAACGTCAGTTTTCTTTTTTTCTTCTTCTTCTTCTTCCTTCTGTTATATTAGTAAAGACACGACTATTTGAAATTTGTGTGTGATAACGTATTTGTAGTGTGCGGGGAGGGAGTTTTACACCCGTGGGGTCCCCGTCTCCTGAGCATTCCCTATCGTCATAACAGCTTTTCAAACTTCTGCATGCTGTCCACATTCACAGTTTCATCACTCGGTTTAATTCCATCACAAACGCTACTCTCATACTGTAAAGCCACTTTTCTAAATCTTTCCTAACAATATCGTTTCTTGATATCATATTATGGTCTTCGTTGGTTCTGTCTCTTCATATTTCGTGGAACTCTTTACTGCTGATAACATCACACTGTCTTAAGAAACTTAAATGTTATGATCAAGTCACCCTTTACTCCTTTTCCCTTCTTGCATTCTACAGAACCTAGCGGGGTTAGCGTTCCCGACCGCCAAGCAAAAAAGGTCCTGGGTTCAAATCTTGGCTGTTGGAGGGCATAATGTGTTCTGTCTTCTTGTGGTTACGCCGCGAGTGAAAAGTCACCTTCGGTGACGATACATCATCGCCAGTGGAAGAAGGAGTCCATCATAATCCTGCTACTGACTGTAGCGTGGCCTTGAAGTTGCAAGAGCCCAGGAAAGGAGATCCCAGGGCTGTGTGATTGCCACTCCACAGTAGCCCATTAACACGCTGAACGTCAGCCACTTTAACACCAGTGGCATCAGAAACAAACATACGGAAGTACTCGACCTAACCCCAAGAATGAAACGTGAACAAAACTCTCGTTTAAGAAACCTGACTCAACCCCCCAGAGCCACCCTCCCTCCCTCCTGTAACCACACACGACCTTCAGCCAAGACAGACAACATGTACAAATAGGACAACTTGTGACCTTAAGGAACTCCCCTGTAAAAGGCCCTGATAACAAAATTCTGACCACTCGTGTTTGGATGTGAACATTTAGGAGCTGTGAAAGAACTGATTTATTAATTCTGGAGAATAAGATAGAGAATGAGAAGACAGGAGGAAAGAAGACAGCTTCATAATGTAAACAGTTGAAATAACTATACAGAGCAGACCAGTGTACAGTTGATTTGATACACCGACAGAAAAAAGAAGGGAGGTGCCGTTGCCAAGGCAAGAACTCCCGAAGTACATTTAAACTGAACTGAAGTATTAAAGAAAAAGCGGGAAAAATATAAAGATAGTGGGTACGTTTTCAGGAATAACATTGATAGTACTGGAGGATTTCAGTGGACATGTTGAGTTTAAAGGGGGGAGGAAAAAAGTGTGGGAGAACACGTATCTTTGAATGGACGGAAAATTCTGATTACGCTATGGTAAATGGTTATTTGTAATGTACCCGAGGATATATATACATGAGCGGAGTAACGGAGAACACAAGAGTGTATTAAACCTTGTCTGACAATATACAGATCATGGAAGAAAGAAACTGGAGGAGAGGATGGGGTGTGGACGACAATAGACCATACTTCATAATTCTGTCTAAGTACAGGACAGATGATTTGCCACTAAAGGATAAGCTCGGGTTCAGAGAAAGAGATGCAACTTGTGACAAATAGGAGGACATATGGTGCCCGGCATAAAAAAAAAAAAAAAGGACCGAGCAACAATTGTGAGTTATAACAACCTTATACAGATGACATGAGCATGGTTACTGGGGAGGTTGCTATTTGACGCAGATAGAGCAGAGGATGCGAAGGAGTTAGGATATAAATATGGAAGGAAATGGAGAGAAAAAAAGAAGAGAGAGAGAGAGTGAGAAGATCTCGTAAAGGGAGATATGATATTGTTAGTAACTAGTGAAGATAGTAGTAATCATACCAATATCGTAAACAGACCAAGACACAGAAGATTAAACATAAAGAAGGCGCCGCTGGAGAGGCGACTTGATCTGTACTGTACCCCCACCACAATTGACCCGACTCGACCTGCACTGTACTGTACTACCGCCACCGTTGGCCCTCATGACACCCACAGCTTTCTTCACAAGTTTTCCCTTATTTTTTCCGTCTCTCATCCCGTTATCGTGGACTTGTATGGCGGAGGAGGGGGCGGGAGTGACGTGAGCCGACAGGCAGATTAATGACGTACTGCACCAACTGTCGACAAATTAATCGTGAAACCTCCTGCTGTCTCCCTGCCCTCCGAGCCGACCACCCCTCCTCCTCCTCCGGGCACGTCCTCTTGCCTCTCTTCCAGGCACGTCCCTCTTGATTCTCCTGACCCCTTTGCTTTTTTTGAGCAAGAATAAGAGGAGGAGAAAGAAGAGGTTGGACAAGGAGGATAAAACTTAGAAACAGAGGATGTTTTTTTTAAAGTAGAGGTGATTGGATTGTTGGATATGTATATCTGGTGCCATATTTTTATATCTTATTCTTTTTTTTTCTGTTGAAGTCATTGGTCAGGGACAAAAGTCATTTTCGACGTCAGATCTTGAATGAAATATAAAAAGAGCAGAAAGATAGAAAATTAAAGAGTGAAAAGAAAAATATTAAGAGTTTTTGGGAAAACAAAACAAATTTATTCTGAAAAGGGTCAGGTCGTAAATATTAGGGTAGAAATTAAGAGTAAAAGAAACTTCCAAAGAATAGCGGTGTAGGGAAAGAAACACACATCACAACGGCCCACCACCCTTGAGTCGCCACCAGCCACACGGTAAAATCATGCGACGCAGTAGCTTGCCGAGTATTACGTGATCTAGCTGATGGCGGGGAAACACAAGCAGTCAGTTTCGGGAGCAAAGATTTAAGTAAATCATCCATAGAAAAGAGGAAAAGAGAAAAAAACACTATGGCACAGGGGAAGTAGGTCAAGGTTTGAGGTTAGACTGGGTTAGTTGATGAGTATGAATGCCATGAACTCGATTTTGACAAGTACTAAGTGTGCGAAGAGATAAAGCCTCTCCAGATGTGAGAGCAGTACTCTGTTCAAAGAAGAATCAGCCCTTTGCATAATGTCAGCTGTTCAGAAGAGAAGAATCCTCGGAAGTGAACATGACTCCCAGTTTCTCAGGGGCAGACTTTGCAACGCAATTCGTGTGATGTGTGGGTTTCCAAGACTGATCACACGTACATCACGGTGACGCCACGTGTGTCTATTGTGTTGAACGGTAGAACTACGGATTGAAAAACTGTCAGGGGGGATTTAGGAGGAGAAACAGAAAGGAACTGAAGTTTTGGTTTTAGATGCATTAAACTTAAATAGGTTGTGACTTCCCCAGTGATATATCCTGGCCAAATGTGAGTTCATAAAGGCAGCTGTGACAAGACGAGTCCTAGATCGAAATGAAAGATGAAGTAGATTTACAAGAAGCGGAAAAATGCAATGTTTGAGTTGTTATAGAATGAGTACACTTGGTTATCCGTATAAGAGAGGGCGTTGGAGACAGCATAGATCCCAGAGAGAGACACCAGCGTTGGTAAGAAAAGATAGTAAGGGAGTGATCCATCAACAACTACGGAAACAGACCGGCCAAAGCAAGTGGCCAAAGGAGAGGAGCTTGGAAACCAGATCCCCGAAGCCACACTCTATCGTTAGACTGGTATGCATCGAGGCCTACAACACAGACGTCCGCACAGCCTGTCAGAGAGGATGACCAGACCTTTATAGTAAGATCGGAGAGAATATCACCAGCGGATCTTGCCTTACGAAAGCCATACTGATGGTTGGAGGGAAGACTGTGACATGACAAAGTGCTGAAGGAAATGTGAGTCGAGAGGAGGTGTGAAAACTTTGGATATATAAGAATTTATTAGGGTAACAAGGCGATGATTCGAGGGGTTAGGTTTGATGTCCGTCTCTGGGGTAGGTTGTACCGGTGTATGGTTTATACTTCCCCGGTATACTGGTTACTATTTGTGTGTTACGGGGAGAAAGGTTTACAGTCTTACACACACACGCACACACACACACACACACACACCGGCTTAAGTCAGGTACACTATTTCTCGACCAAGCCCGAGGACAGGATCAACACCTGTGTTGGGTGTGGGCCGATTGCCACGCCTTATGTTGGCTCGACCCCTAGCTGGCCCCTGCTGACTCATGGTCAGTTACGCTAACCACTACATCACGGACGCTCGTGTATGTGTGTGTGTGTGTTGGTTCCGTACAAGACATTGAGGAAGCACCTAAGCTAGAATGAGAAACGGCATGTTTATGTCCACACATTATTACATGATTTGACAAACGTTGTGTACACAGTGTGGAGGTTATGACAACCGCCAGCCAGCCTCTCGGGTTTTCTCATATTCTTCAGGTTCCTCCCACCTCAGTAGATAGTGCTCCCCCATCCACGGTCTCAATACGAGCATTCGCTGTACACACCCTTCCTTCTAAACTGTTATCTTCTGTACGAATGTTGTATGCAGTTATCTTTCTTAAACTGAAGTTGATGTCGTTAAGGAAGTGTGTAGAAGGAGGTGCGGCTCCGCTGGGAGGGTTCAAGTGTGTGTTACCCGTGACCTGACCTTAACCCTGGGCCCTGATTTGTTGTGAACAAACCCGATCTTGCTCTTGAAGGTCTGGTGATGATCAGCCATCAGTTCAGTTTTCAGTTTCCATACGTTATTCCTTGATAGAGGAATCGGGATCCTAGAGCTGTCACTAGGTACCCTTGTACATGTCATCTGAACTGTCCTGGGACGCATTTTGGTGACTGTAGTGTCCTTGCGTACCTTTATCTCTGGAGTAGTCGACCTATCACGTAGAAATAAGTTGTAACAGTCAACAGCATTATTGACATTTACTGGGTGAAAGCTTTTTGTGACCTCAACTGACCTGATGATCCTCGGAAGAATGTGTATGGGTGGCCCATCCTACACATCTGCGCCTGCGGTATTACTCCCTCACACACACACTCGATGTCGGCGGCAGCAGAACAAAAGCTGCCTCTGTAATCATAGGTGACCTGACCCTTTCCATAAGAAGCGCCGCTCTTACGGACTTAACCTCAAGCCCGGCAGCGTGTCCAGGAGATTCACTTGAAAACCATAGAGGTCCCCAGCAAATGCCCCCTGGCGTTATTCATGCACTCTTTGTATATTTCGAGTTATTTTTGACATGCTTTTCTTTCCCCCATGCGAGAACGTCTTAATGAGCTGTGCTTTTTCCCCAGTGAGATGTACGAAACTTAGTCTTAAATTTTTCATTCAAGGATGACGACGTTACGTACTTTCGCAACCTCGCTGCTCATCGCGTCAGGCCTGGGATACAATGGAAATGATTTATCTGCTGCGTTTCAAAACTTTAGCCATCGACTCTAGACTTTCTTGACACCTGGGGCGGCTTCGTCTGTGATTAGTGACGAGTTGGGTCCTTGACTCGCTCTTCCATCCCCTCCCTCCTCCAGCGTGACAGTATTGATCCAAACTCTTTCTAAAGCTGCCGAACAAAACTTTTCCCTGCATCACAAAATTGACCCAACCAGTTCCCTTGTATTACACCGGTACACGGTATTGCCACATACCTTCCTCAGTATTACGGTATTGCCATAAACTTTTTCTTTCCTAAGCACAGTATTGTCCCAGACCTTTCCCAGTTCAGCGGTATTGTCCCATACCTTCCCCAGTACCATGGAACGTCCCAGACTTTCTCCAGTGCCAGAGTATTGTCTCATTATTTCCCAGGTACCACAGGATTGTCCTAGATTTTCTCGATTACTACAGAATTGTCACAGACCTTCATAGCACCACAATACTGTCCCTGACCTTCTCCAGTACCACAGGAAGTATAAAGAAGCAAGAGGGCCTTCCAAAGATGCGGCATGCATAAAGAATGAAACAGTGGAGCCCCTTAAAGGTTTGCTCTTAGGAGACAGATTGTCAGGCCGAATTCCAAAACCTGGGCCCAGAGCAATGCTCCAGAGGAGTGTGCGAAGTGCACGACGAAGGGTGAGGAGAGGTGTGTGTGTGTGTGTGTACCAACAGTAGGACATAGCGATAGATGGAAGGAGAAAAGGAACGAGCGAGGAAACACAGAGACACATTAGGGAAGGGACGGAGGACACCAGGAATCGGGTTGCATCTGTATGATGCAAGAGAACCAGCAATGACTACACCAAGACAAAAAGGAAGGAACGAGTGAGTTATGAAAGAAGAATGGTTGTGAATGAAACGAAACTCTTCATTATCTCACAAAAACATAAGAAACAGACTCACGGGAAAAGACCAAATAGATTAAGGAGCTTACGTGGAAAAATTATTGATACGGATCCTTATAAATACGCGAGGAAATCAGTACACAGATCTTCAGTATATGTTTGCACTCGAAGACCCGGAGATGCCTTCACCATCAGCCAGGAAAGACGTAACAAAGGATATTGCAATGAACCCTCCCAGTGGAGCTCATGGACCAGGTATTATATCGTTGCTCATACGAAGGAGAGGAGACGAGGGTAGGTCTTGTGTTGTTGGTCTCTTTTTGGAAGAAATGTGGATGAGAAGAGCGGGGGCGAGGGAATGGCATGATAACTACCTATGAATTCCCAAGAGGCTATATGACGACCTCATCGTAGGACACACGTCTTTGAAATTAGGGGAAAAAAAGGGGGAAGGGGGGAAGGGGTCCTGTGCAAGTGGAAGTTAGGCAAGAGAAGTGTACGGATGGACGTGAGGAAGACTTCGTCAGCGACAGAGTTGTGGACTTCGTCGGACAAGCTACGTATGTGGAGAGCGAGTCAACAAAAGTAAAGTCGGATGATTAAAAAACACATTAGCACTAAAATCCGCCGAGGAGGAGAGCTTGAGTCTCAAGAGTGTAAAGACCTCCCCCCCCCACACACACACACAGACCCCACCCCCCTTTCCCCACATGCACAAAGACGCAACAACTATTTAAAAGTTAATGAGGCAAACAAATTATTGTTCCAGACCGCCGCCGCTGCCACAGAATTGTTCCAGACCTTCCACGCTAACACAGTGTTGTCCCAGACCTCCACAGTACTGCAGTATTGTCCCAGACCTCCCATAGTACCACAGTATTGCCCCAAACTTTTACCCCTGGCATAGCATTGCCCCAGACCTCCCGCTGCACCACAGTCTTGTCCCAAACCGTCACTGCTGCCTGAGTATTGTCCCAGACCTTCCACATCACCACAGTATTGTCCCAAACCTTCTCCGCTGCCACACTATTGTCCCAGATATATCACTGTACCACACTATTGTCCCAGGCCTTCCACAATAACACAATTGTCCAAATCCTTTCCCAGTACCACAGTAATGTGCCAGGCCTTCTATAGTACCACGGTATTGTCCCAGACCTCCCCAAGTACCAGACTATTGTCCTAGACCTTCCGTGGTACCACAGAATTACCCCTGACCCTCACCAGTACCTCACTAATGTCCTAAACCTTCCCCAGTACTACAGCATTGTCTCAGACCTTCCCTAGTAACAATGTACTGTCTTAGACCTTCTCCAGTACCACAAGTATTGCTTCAGAACTTCACTAGCATCATATTATTGTCCTGGACCTTCACTAGTATCATGTTATTGTCCTGGACCTTCACTAGTATCATGTTATTGTCCTGGACCTTCACCTAAAACAAAAGTATTGTCCCATGCCTTCGGCTGACACAAAGTATTGTCCCAGATCCTCATCGGTACCACTGTTTTGTCTCAGAACTTCCTAGTACCATAGTATTGTAGCAAAACTTCCTCATTACCGCACAGTATTTTCCCCAAACCTTCCCCAATCCTACATTATTGTCTCACACTTTCCCCAGCACGGCAGAATTGTCCTAGACTTTACCCAGTACTACGTCATTGTCCCAAAATTTCATTATAATACCACATCATTTTCCTTGACCTTCCCTATTACCAGAGTATTGTCTTTGACCTCTCTAGTATTGAGCTATTGTCCCAGGCTTTCTCCAGTGCCAAAATGTCGTCCAAGACCTGTCCCCAGTACCACGGTATTGTCCCAGAACTTTCTCAGTGGTACTGGGCCATCCCAGTATGACACTATCATCCCAGGCCTTCTCAAGTATCGCAGTATTCCCCAGTACAATGGAATTGTTCTAAACCGTCCCAGTACCACAATATTTTTGTTGACCTTTTCACAGCACTACAGTATCATTCCAGACCTTCTCAGTACCACAGTATTGTCCCAGACTTTTCCCAGTACCACAGTATTATCTTAGATCTTGTTCAGTACCACCGTATTGACCCATACCTTCCCAAGTACCACAGTATTGTCCCAAACCCTCCCCAGTGCCATAATATTGTTCTAGATCCTCCCAGTACCATATTATTCTCCCTGGCCTTCCCAGGTATTGCAGTATTCCCCAGTACAACACTATTATTCCAGAGCGCTCCAGTACCACAGTATTTTTCTTGACCTTTCCTAGTGACACAGTATTGTTCCAAACCTTCCCAAGTAACACAGTAGTGTCCCAAACCTTCCCAAGTAACACAGTATTGTTCCAAACCTTCCCAAGTACCACAATATTATCCCGACCTTCCCTAGTACCACAGTATTATCTTAGATCTTCTCTGGTATTGTCCCAGCACCACGATATTTCCCCACATTTCCCCCAGGACCACAGTATTCTCCCAGACCTTCCCTAATACCACAGTATTCTCCCAGACCTTCCCTAATACCACAGCATTGTCCGAAACTTTCCCCAGTACCACAGTGTTTTCCCAAACCTTCCTCAGTACTACAGTATTGTCCCAGCCCTTCCTCAGCATCAGTTATTGTCCCAGACTTCCCACAGTACAAAAATTTTAGAACTAGGTCTTTCCCAGTAACACACTATCGACTCCATACATCCCTGTGTAGCAGAAAATATTCCCCAGATTCTCTCCAGTACCACACAGACCTTCGCCAATACCAAAGGACTGTCCCAGATCATTCCCAGTACCACATTTTTGTAGGAGACCTTCCCCAGTATCACAGGATTCTCGCATACCTCGCTCAGTGCCACAGGATTGTCCCAAGACCTTCTCTAGTATTACAGGATTGTCGCAGACCTTCCCAGGTACCACAATATTGTTCCAGACTTACTTCACTATCACAGTTTTGTTCCTGACCTTCCCCAGTGCCACAATATTGGACCACACCTTCCCCATACTACAGTATTGTCCCAGATCTTCCTCAACACCACATTTTTTTTTTTCTAGAACTTCCTTGTTTCATTAGTATTTTCCCAGACCTTCTTCATTAACACATTATTGTCCCAGAATTTTCTTCGTACCAAAGTACTGTCCTGGACCTCGCCCCTCTCTTAAAGATTCTCGCATTTACCTCCCTCATCACCCTGTCCATAAGCACATTAAACAACCATGGGGACATCACACACCCCTGCTGTAGACCGACCGTCACTTGGAACCTTTACTCTCCTCTATTCCTTCTTGTACATATGCTTTACACCCTTGATAAAAACTTCTCTCTGCTTCTAGCAGCTTACCTCCCATACCATATATTCTAAAGACTTTTCTCATATGCTTTCTCCAGATCTGTAAATGCCACATACAAATCCATCTAGTTTCTCTATGTATTTTTCACACACAATGTCTAAAGCAATCACCTGATCCACACATCCTCTACTACTTCTGAAGCCACACTACTCCACTCCAATCTGAAGCTCAGTAAATGCCTTCATCCCGTACAACTTACCAGGTATACTCAACAAACTTATACCTGCATAGTTTGAGAACTCACCTTTATCTCCCTTGCCTTTATGCAGTGGCACTAAACATGCATTCCGCCAATCCTCAGGCACTTCACCATGATCCATGCATATTCCTGAGGTAGGGGAGATATCCTAAGGGTAAGAGAGAAAGAATTCTGCCTCCGTATTCAACTGCATGTCGTAAAATGCAACTATAGGGGTGGGAACGGGGGGCTGGACACCCCGTCCCCGGAACCCCCTTCTTGTATTTTAGTTTCTTAAAGGAATGATATATATATATATATACATATATATATATATAGA
>JAYMFT010163595.1:0-12376 GCA_038088735.1 Panulirus argus | reverse complement strand
AGGGGGAGGGGGGAGGGGAGAGAGAGAGGGGGGGTGAGGGAGAGTCAGCTGCTGATTACTGAGGACCCGCGTTAAACTAATGGCAATCATTCATGCCTTTGTGTGTCACTCGCGTTCTGAGAACTCCTTGCGGAACATTAGCAGGAGATCGGGGATTACTGGACAGGAATGTGAGGTCCCTGTGATGGCGAGGCCACTGTTGCGTGCCTCGAGTGATGGTGAATATGACAAGAGACTGTGCTGGGTTAGAGTGAATACGCAAGGAGAGGGTGACCGAGGGGGAGAGCGTCGTGGGTGATTGTGATTATGATGAGGGGTATCCAGATTTACGGTGACTTTGATAGTGATTGTGACAATGAGTGTTTCGGAGTGATGTTGAATACGTAGAGTGATGGTGCTCAGAGGCTGGTGTCAAGAGGTGATGGTGAGGCGATGGTGAAAGTGACGATGGGTGTCCATGGTGATCATGGCGCTCACAGTCGTCGTTACTATGATGACGCGTCTGGGGAAAACGATGAATGCAGAGGTGTATGCCAAAGATGATGGTGACTGTGATGATAAACAGGACGGTTCGTGTCCAGGGCGATGGTGACAATGTTGTTGGGGGGAATGTTCCAAGTGATGGTGTCTGTGAAAGTGGATGTATACAGTGACTGTGTGTCTGTTGATAACTATTCAATTCATTCATTACAGCCCGATTAAACAGTTCACTTATCATGTAACTTGTAACTCAATCACTGAGGCCTAGTCCCTAGACCTTCAGTACCCTCTGCATCCTACTTTCGCACCACAGTGATGGGCAGGAGTGCGCAATGAATTCGTCGCCTCCTCTCTTGAGACAAAATTCGGAATCAATCCATCCATCGCAGCTGCTGTCCCGGTGGGCGTCCGTGCAGCAACGGCTTGGCTGGTATCAGCACGTCTCTTCACGATGTCTGGTCCCTCGTGGTCGTCGTCATCTTTCTCCTTTAATACGTCTTCTTCACGCTCCATCCACCAGCCTCATCTTTATGGCTCATTCAGATACCTGGTCTGTCTCCTCCCGGCTAAGCCTACAGCAGCAGTAATGTCCTCGCGTTTAAAAAAAAAAAAAAAAATGTCTCAACTCTCCTCGGCTTTCTGAGTCTAGAACAGACCAGTACTACACTCCTAGCTTTTTTCATACACTTAGATGGTTTCTAAGGTCGTATACCTATCACACAGACATACAACTACGCTGTCTGAATTCCACATGAAACCCTTCATGTTTATTTCGAACGGATGATTACAGAGTGAAGTAAATTTAATCTCTACTCCTCCTAAACTATGGCCCAAGCAAAGGTCCCACTGTTGGTGGGAGGCGAGACAGGAGTGTAGACTGTGGCGTGAGTGAGGGTAATGACTGCCCCCCCACCCACTTCCCCCGAGCTATAACCATCAGTCAGAGGCGAAGGAGGAGACGTAGGAGGAGGAGGAGGCGTAGGACCCTGGCGCCGTTAGTAGTGTGTGGCCTGGGTGCTTGACGTGCCCTTCAGACACTGAGGCTCGCTCGGGACTCGCCGGGTCTTGTGAAACACTGTCCTCCCTCCAAGATCCTCCGAGACAATTGGACGACTATCATCACTTTCTGGTATGATATCTGGGGTCAGGTCACTGACTTGATTTGATCTGTGCCGGTAACCTCCGGCAAATCTATTGTGCACCCCATGCTCTCATCCTGTGGGCGGTAGCGGAAAAGCATTATTACAGAGTTCGCAAAGCTTTGGTCTTAGTTAGACCCCAGAGAGTTAACATTACTGGAGTTATAATCCCCAGGTCATGTTGTACAGATCCCGGGCAGGATTTATGTCATTCAGTACGCTGGAACAATCCCAATGGAACGGACACTAAGACAATAATAAATTCTGGTGTTTTTTAGTGGGCGAAACTGATGTATGTACATCATAGGGTGCGGGGTGGTCACTGGCTGTGTTCCGGCGTAGCTAGCCAGACGTGCTCCAGGCAAACATAGAAAACTGTGTTCTCGTGTGTTGTTGCTCGAGCGTGGCAACGTTAGATCTCTGGCCTTCCATAAATATACGTATCTGTTGACACACCAATACTTCCTGCCGTCCTAACGTGTCCGAAGCCTCCTGGTCTATACCTGTTGTCCCGTCGCCTCCTTCAACTGTCGAGTTTACCAAAAATTCAGGCGGGATCGTCCCTCACCTGCGCGGTCAATTTGACAGCAATTAAAGCTGTGCCGGCGAGCCTTTATCACTTTAAATGAGTCTCTCACTCTTTTGGAGCGGAAGCCTCATAAAACATCACGGGTTGTAATCACAAGAGGCGAGTTGTTCATCATAACTTCGCCTCAAAGCAACGGCCGACCTCCCGTTTCTTCCGTTGACCTGTTGTAAACGCTCGGTAAATACAACCAAGAATATGAAATGAGGGTTGGAAATAACTCGTCACTCTGCTGCGTCACCCTAACAACAGGACTGCACCTCTATAGTCCTCTCACCATCGGAGATAATCTCGTACCGATATTCCTGTTGCATGACCCTCGCTGTGTCCAGCGGACGCGCTCAGTCACTATGTCTACCTCTGTCAGCACTTCTCTTGTGCTATCATGAGAACGCCTAAGGAACTAGGCCACTCATCAAAGCTTCGTTAATTATCCTAACTTTCGAGAGATGTGTGATGTTGTTTGTTCATCTTAGATTGGCCGGGTGGGTCCTGTCCCAGGCGTGGGAACCTCTGTGTCCCACTGACGACCCGCTCTCCATGTCCTTTGGGATGTGTGGCGTCCAAGCAGGATCTGTGAGACTGCACGACGTATATCTGCGAGGCTGGCTGCACGATTCTGCATGGCGTTGGTGTGAAGGACAAAAGAGTAACTCTGCATATGATCTTTGTCAAACTTGGACAAAGATCTTGAGACACAACTGTCGACAGTGTAGCTCGTTACCTTTATGTACAAGTGTTTGATCATCAGTATCTCACTTTCATTCAAGATATATGAATGTTGGTATCTTATTTCAATCCAAGACATTCGTGTCAATATCTTACTTTTATACAGTGGATGTGTTAATACCTTATTTCTATACAACATGTAAGAAATATCTTATGTATCAATCTTGTTTCTATACGAAAAAAACATACACACGTCAATATCTTAAATCTATACAAGATATGTGTATCAATGACTTTCTTGTATATAAGATACACATGTCAGTAATTTTGTTACGAAATGTGACGAATGGGTTCCTTCACAAGGCTCGGTTCTACGGTGGCCCCCCTCCCCCCATAATCTTTATGACTAACATCAACGATCTGGAAACATGACTCACATTTATGGCCTCAAATCCTGCCGACGACACGAAGCTAAGGCAAGGAAAAGTCAAACAACAGTTGATCAATAAAGGTTCTTCAGAGTACACAAAAGATATTCAACAAACAGCGACTATATGACTTCCCGTCACGATGCGTTGTTTCACGTCCAGGCGCTCAAAGGTATAAGTGAGAGTGAGAGAAAGAGAGTGAGAAAAGAAATGTCTTTTTACACGTACAGGCCTGAGGCAGCGTGGATCCCATGGCTTCGCATGAGTGAGGGAAGGGGGGAAGGAATTGCTTACACAGAGGACAACAACGTATTGCTCCCTTCCCGGTGGGACATTTTGTTTTTCTTCTTCAAACCCTCGGGGGTTCAGACAGTTTCTGCTGCCCTCGTCAACCCACAGGGACTCCGGCAGTTTCTGCTTCCTGATAACCCCCTAGGGATTCTGTCAGTTTCTGTTCCCCCCAGGATTCCGTCAGTTTCTGCTGCCCCAGTCAATCCCACGGGGATTCCATCAGATTCTGCTACCCTTTTAGACTCCTCTGGGGATTCCATACGTTTCTGTTGCCCTTACTAGTCCCCAGTGAATTCCATCAGTTTCTGCTGCCCTGACAAGCGAATCTGACAGCCTCGGCCACCTTGATAATCAGAAAAAACTAAGGCAAACATCTGCATTTCCTTTATCTCTTTACCTGGGAGGATTCATTCAACACAATGGGGACACCACTGCACATCACCACAAATCTCCGGGGATTTATGAAAACCAAAATAACGGAAATCTAAAAATTCTCTGGGGAAGCAACAGCAGTTTGGTAATGTCCACCCCGGACAGACTAGCCTCAATCAACCATCAGGGGTTGTGTGGGATGGATCCCATACCTGCTCCCCGACTCTACTTCAGCAGTCGACTCCGACGTCACACGAGAGGTTATATGGGTATAGTAGTCTTTCTCCCCCAACCCTGGTTATAGGGGCAGGGGCCACCAAAACCCTCACCAAATAACTTGACATGAAGGCAACATTAATCGGGCATCTTAACCCAATCTTCCACAGAAAACGAGGAGCAAAGCTCTTGGTAAAGGAAATTCAAAGAAAAAAAAAATACATTATATATATATATATAATCCTACGTCGTTTGAGCCGATGTGAGGCGGCATGAGGCTGGGGTCAGCGTCCGGTGCCCAGAGTCATAACAGCCGGGAAAAGTTACTTTACAAGTGACGGAGATAACTACTGGAGGAGGAGGAGGAGGAGTGGAGACTCCAAACACACCATACATTTACGATTTCCCTCAAGCCGAGCTATATATCCACACACACACACACAGAGGGACTAAGAGACTAAGACAAACAGAGAGGGACACACTGTGCTAACGAAACAGGATGATAGAATAAGGAGACAGGACGGACAGAGAAAGAGAGACAGTTTTGCTCGCGTGGGGAGCAGGAAGAGGAAAAGCAGGAGCAGCAGCAACAGCAGTAGTAGCAACAGCAGGAGCAACAGTAGCAGCAGGAGCAGTAGTAGGAGGGACCGGGGTCGACGAAGCCGTCTGCCTGACATATTGATCTGGCTCTCTCGCTACCTTCGCCTCCCGCCCAATAACTGCCCAATATGTTCCTCGCCGCCGCCGCCGCCGCTTACCCTCTGGCAGCCACTAATTACTACCGCTCACATATCCGGCCGTGTTATTCTGGGGTCGGTCGACCGAGCATCTCAGCGTGCTCCACAGCAAAGAAAAAAAAGGACGTACGCGTGTGCGTATGTGTGTGTGTGTGTGAGAGAGATGAACAACATGATAAGAACATGCGTGAACGGGTCATGAACAAGGGAAGCTCAGTACTAGAATTCAAGCCAAGATTATCAGTTTAGCCCACTTGTGTGTGTGTACAGCAGGGAGGAGCTAAATAAAGCTAGACACGTCGGCACCCACAGCTGATGCTGACACTGAAGCCATCAGGCGACTGGGGTTCCACAGCCTTTCAGTGCACGTCGCGAGCACAATAAGCAGTTTATCAAATCTACGACGAGTGTAGCTGCATCCAAACTCCCGTTATCCAGAAGGCAATTCCCGTCACTCTGGCAAGACACCTTCATTTAACATCACCATGATTACCCATCCACTTAAGAAACTAATTACTCTCAAAACCTCACCTTCAAGACATTGCCAACACCAGCACTCTTGAAAACATGCAGAATCTCCAGACTGGAAACAACGTAACACAAAATATCTACAGAGACATCTCTTCCAATTCTGCTACTGAGAGGGTTGGAGTTGCTCCTACTGTAACCCGTGCTAATGGCAATAAATAAGAGAAAAATGTCAGAATAACTAACTGGACATCTATCTACCTTTATCTAAACCAAGGTATTCACCACACTTATCGCTCTTGAGCTTGCAGAAACCACAGGCAAAGATCGGTTAGTTACCTTTAACTGTCCGTCCCCAGAGCTTGCCTTAAGATACCCAGTGTGACCAGAGTATAAACCTGCTTGTCTCCCTGAGGCCAATAGAGACAGATCTGCGAGCATTACTGGTAAAGGGATTCAAATAAGACTGTTGTGGATTCCCCCTCTCACAAAAGCCTCCGAGAACATGATAAAGTTGATGTCTTAGCCAAATTTGCTCTAGATAAAAGAGGCTGTTGAACAAATATTAGTTACTTAATCAAAAATCTCAAAACTGGCGTCAAGAAAGAGGTAACAAATAGATTTCAAGCAAGTGGAAGATGATAGCACAAGGAGGTCCATTGCCCATCTTAATAAAATGTGTCAAGAAAAACATGTACAAAGAAATAAGATCAGCTGACGGGAAGATGTTGCCGCTGCCAACTTAAGGCAAGGCGATAGGTACTATTGAAGCTCTGACCTATCCATGTGAATCGTACGTGTGTGTGTGTGTGTGTGTGTAGAGAGAGAGAGAGATATGGACACATATACACACCACGACACTACATCTTAGACTGAAAGGGAGAAGAAAAAAAAGACATTTTAGAAATACGTTTAAGTAAACCCTGCAAAAGACAGCACAGCACTGTAAAATTTCATTGATAACTTACACGAAGTTTTGGGCCCTCGTCCAGTAAATGATTTTACACGCAAGAAGTCTGAGATGACGTGATGAATCAACTTTTTTCAATCTATGATGCAAACATGTGTCCACAAGGCGTCTGAGAAAGACCTTTCGTGACCTCTGTGCTCCTCCTGTGGTACCGTTCGCACGATGAGCACGGTCGTTGTCGTCGTCGTAATAAACCAGCCAGCCGCTGATAGCGGTAAAAACTAGACCGACTGAGAGCGGAGTCCTCTGGCTTCCTTGCCGTCCTGACCAGACCTGTCTGACGCGCTTAGAGCTAACACATCTCAACTGCATCGTTAGGTAAGGCTGTTACTGTCTACGTAGAGAGAGAGAGAGAGAGAGAGAGAGAGAGAGAGAGAGAGAGAGAGAGAGAGAGAGAGATTATCTATCGGCAGGTTATCTCACCAACACATGAGACGAGGGGGCCCTATGAGTGTAGACATACATCACTGTACAGTACAAATCAGTACAAATATCATTACACGCTTTACACACACACACACACACACACACACACACACACACACACGTCAAGAGCCTTAGTAAGGGCTGCGACGAGGCCCTCAGGTCCTGCCACAGGGGATGAGTTGAGATACGGACGGATGAGATTTATATGAGGTCGTTTCTCGGGGCAGCACTTGCCGGCTGGCGCCATACACACAATCCGAGGCTTAGTCCAGTGGACGCCATACCCACCCATCCAGACGACCAGCTCGCGCCTGAGGCGACAAGCCAATACCACAGGCGACATGCCCAGCCCGAGGAGGACCCCTCACAATGCGGAGACGACATACCCACTGTGGAGAGGGCACGTCCATCATGGAGGCACCACGACACCGGGAGAGGAGGACACCACTGTGTAGAAAGCACCAATACACTGGAGAGGAGAACACCACACTGCACTGAAACACTAATACACCGGGACAGAACAACACCACTGCTTAGAGAGCACCATAACACCGGGAGAGGAGAACACCACTGTGTAGAGAGCACCACCACACCGCGGAAGGGGACGTGACCACATTGGACAAAGTGACCCTTCACCCTGGCCAGAACGAGGTCACCCTCGCTGGTAAACACATTTGCAGATAATGACCCCGTAGGGCAGGGCGGTCTGGCCGGCCGGCCTACTGGCACCACAGGCGCCCGCCGCCCACCACACTATCACACCACACCACACGGGCTGCTGCGTCTCTCACACCCGTGAGTAAAAGATAAAGGATCAAGGAATATGCTTTCCTATTAGATAATAAGAAATGTCTAACCCAAAAATATGCCAATTTTTGGCTTAATATTCTACCTTCTCTTGGTCCTATATTCTAAAAATGGAAATCTTTTCCCTAATAATCTTAACGTACATAACAACAAATTATCTATGCAGACGAAGATTGATGTCTGTCACGGCTTCGTCAGTACTTATATACACCATAAGCAAACTCTTTACCTCTGACACAGTTTTAAGCAAACCTTAATGGCATATGGATGAGGGAAGGGTTCCCAGGATGTGTCTCAAATCTTGCTACTTCGCCTATAGTTTAATTAAGTCTTTGTACCAAGATATTTCAACCAAACTACAAACAGTAAACATTGTAAACCATATTACCATATATATATATATATATTTTGCCGTCGGACATTTCACGTCCAGAACAGGACGCCTGACCGTACGTAACCCGTTCGCACAGAACACGCCTGCACTGAAGGTAATACGCCTACTCAGGTAAGGCGTGACACGCCCACGTTTGAGGAGGGAGGGACCAAGGTGCTTACATGGGAGGGGACACATTGAGGTGCCTACATGGGAGGGGACAGAACGAGGTGCTTTAGAAGAAGGAAAGGTTCCCACACTACACACTGGGAGAGGACATTCCCATACTTAACGGGACACGTGAAAGGCAAAGAAAATACTGAGACACTTTTACTGCGGAGGAGACATGATCACACATATGGAAGAGGACATATCCTCTCACGTGGGAGAAGACAGGATCACACACAGGTGAGAGAAGACATGATTATACACACACATGGGAGAAGACTAGATCACACACATGGAGAAAGACCGGACAAGTGGGAGAAGACATGATCATGTACGTGGGACAAGACATGATCACACACATGGAAGACAGACAGACAGACAGACAGGCAGGCAGACCCCCTCCAAGACCCGAGACAACACAACCCTCACGAAAACCACTCATGTCTAAGCGCCCCGCCAGGGAGAGGCGCAACCCATACATTACCAGGGCAAAGGAGACCAGGGTGGCCATTACTGGATGGGGCGAAAACACAACGGGTTGGGTGCTGGGTGTTCGTTCCCAAGCTCTGAGGTGTTCCTCGCCCCCAGGGATGTGGTGAGGCTGGTGAGGACGTTGCCTCCACCACACACACACACACACACACACACACACAGAGTTGCCACAGAGAGACTTCACCAAGGCCGAACCAAGTGCATGTTTTTCTTCTTCTTTACAACAGGATAACGGAAGACGAATTACATAACGTCACGACTGGAAACTGGAAGATATGGGTCACGTAAGCCATGACAGTACGTAACTTATCCAGAGACCTGATGTTCTTTTAAAAGGTACGTAAACAGCGATTTTTTTTTTCTCGTCTGTATGAAAGAAAGTGTCTTTATCAGAGCAGCGTGAGAAAGATGTACTGCCCTGTTCCTCGCCATGGTTCCAGGGATGCGAGAAATACTTCTCACGTGTACAGACGCCGGCTGAGGTAACAGGAACAAGCCGGTCAGGCTGAGCCAGGCCGGGCCGCTCCCTGGAACACTCAGAATTCAAAACATCGTCGCTAATGAACTAAAGCGAACTGGAGGGAACAGAACTAAAGAAAAAAAAAAGAGAGAGAGAAGAATATTCGGTAATTATAGCCGCAGGATGACTGAGAAATATCCAGTTCCATGATCGTTTACAGAGGTACAGCAAGTGAACCAGAGAGACAAAGTCAAGGGTCAACCACACACCCCCCGAGACGCAAGGACCTGACCTCGTCTCTAACATCTCCAAAAATGGCAAACTTAAAATAACATATCAAGATTTTCAAAATCATACAGACATCCAAACCTCGAGAAGAAATTTACGTAAATGTATAACTAACTATTGCAGTCTCTGATGTGATCGAAACTTGCAGGCTCGAAAAAAATCACCACCACATATTACAGGGAACGACACTTTACGTAACAGAAGGAGAGGCTACCAGTGCCTTGGTCAACAACATGACCCCCAGTACACACACACTCGTGAAGCGGGAGACAGACAGAGCTAATCGCACTAATGGTCAGGTTGTTATGTGGTGGGAAGGCACTGCTCTCTCTGCCACAGCAGATCCTTAATGAGCTTAATCCCCCAGATTAGGGAGGTACGTATCTCTCCGAATTATTTTCTTTTTTTTCTTTCCTCTGTGGGAGTTGTGAGACGGCTCTGGCATCTGATCCCAGAACTACTCCTAAAGTCGTTAAGTCCCAGCACTACGCCCAGCCAGTAGTCCCAGCACTACACCTAGTCACATTAGTCCATGCACTACACCCAGTCCTCAGCTCTCTAGCATTCCACTCATCCGTCTATCGCAGCACGCCATCCATCCACCATTTTCATCGCGATACAGAGCAACACAAAACCACCTGGGGGGAATAGCGGCGGATGTAGGCCCCAGTACGGCTAAGAAGATCGATACGGAACCACAGGCCATGCATGGTTCCGTATATAACACAAGGTATAATCACCGATTACGAATTTCGCCTCCGAGGCGTGAAAATTCAGGTCAGGGTGACCCGCCTTGGGTGGGATGCTGAAGCGCTCATCAATAATGCGTGTGAGGTTTCGTGACCTTATACTAAACAGTATGAGGTTACATGACCTTATACCAAACAGTATGAGGTTTTGTGACCTTATACCAAACAGTATGAGGTTACGTGACCTTATACTAAACAGTATGAGGTTTAGTGACCTTATACCAAATGGTATGAAGTTACGCGACACCTTATACCAAACAGTATGAGGTTACGTGACCTTATACCGTACAGTGACGTATAGACGTTGACGCCATGGGTAACGAATTAGTTCTCACACTTCTTCAGGAACTTAACTATTTTCTTTTTCACGTTGGAGGCTCCAGTCACGGACAAAAGTCCACATCAAGGCCGGGCTTCACCTGAAATATAGAGAGAATTATGAAAGGGGAAAAAAAAAAAAAGAGACTAGGGAAAGTATTTACGATTTTTGGAGGAAATGAAGGACCTGTCTTTTGAAGTGTGCCTTTGGAGGTCATCTGTTTCCCACTGGCGGACTCATCTGTAGCTCCTCCTTAGGTAGTCCGGCGGAGGGTCTAAGTCTGGCAGGTGGTAAGGCACCAGGGTGCTGGAACGGAGAGAGGACCCTCGGGCGCAGCGGATCCAAATGGTTTACATGGGATTCTGGAATGAATGGTGGTATTGGTTCGGTAAGTGAGAAGGCTATTGTTGTCTGTGGTGGGTTCCAGTGTGGCAGGTGGGTGGGTGGGTTTTCGTGAGGGATGCGCCTTGCAGTGGTGGTGGTGGATGTGGTGGTGGGTGTCTTGAGTAGCGAGAGAACAATGGAGGTAGTAGAACGCGGTGCTTAATTAATGTGGTGGGTGGCGTGTATTTTGGTCGACAGAAGCATGAGGAGGCTCGGAGCAGGCAGGAGCTCGCTGGCGCGGCAGACTGGTCGAGTGACAAGGGGCGTGATTGGGGGGGGGGGGTATGGGGGGGGGGGGGGGGGGAAGGGCGGCTGGTGGTGGTTGGCGTTGCATATGCACCGTGGGAAGTCAGACATCGCAACTCGAGAGGGAGAAACTTTATATAAAAAGAATATTATTTTCTTTTTTTGCAGTGAGATATATTCATGTATGGAAATGCGCACGAGGTGCTCTCTCGGCCCTCTGCTGGGTCGAGCGAGCGTCCGGTGAGGCACGAACGTTCGTAGGGAACACGAATCTTTCGTCTCTTTTTTTCCTTTCTGAGAAACGTTGGCGCTCCAGAAACGTTTCGGGAAACGTTTGGCACCTGACAAACGTTGGCGCTCCAGAAACGTCTCGGGAAACGTTTGGCACCTGAGAAACGTTGGCGCTCCAGAAACGTTTCGGGAAACGTTTGGCACCTGAGAAACGTTGGCGCTCCAGAAACGTTTCGGGAAACGTTTGGCACCTGAGAAACGTGTCGGGAAAGGTTGGTTGGTTAGCGCTTGAGAAGCGTCTTTAGGAAACTTCTTCTGCGCTGGAGAAACGTTTCGGGAAAACGTTAGCACCCCGAGAAACGTGGTGGGGCGGTGCATATACCTAGCCAGCTGTTGTGGGGGGGGGCTGGAGTTGGGAGGGGGGAAAGCAGAAACCGGGATAATATCTGTAGAAAAGAGAGAGGGAGAGAACCAACCGGGAGGCGAGGGGGGGAAACGTACCAAGTCTTTAGGCTGGTCGAATTGGCATGAATTTCAATGTCATTTCTAAAGTAATTTGACCCTCTATTTTTGCCTGTAGGTTTGAGTTAGTGTTGTGAGTTGTTAACATAGCGACGATAGGGGTGCGAATTGGTGGTTGGTATTATGTAAGAATGGCTTTTATATACACACGCGAGTACGGAATATCACCCATGAATAAGTGGTGAGTATCTGACGGCCGCCAGTAATTGGTCGCGATGGGTAATTTGTACTCGGGAAGGGGACGCGATGAATGATAATTAGAGGAGCGCTTCCACTGTACTCTCTCTCTTTCTCTCTCTCTCTCTCTCTCTCTCTCTCTCTCCCTCCCTCCTCTCTCTCTTCTCTCTTCTCTCTTCTCGAAGCGTCACGGGGTTATTGACAGATTGAGAGAGGCGTTGGTCAGCATCCCTTCCTTGCGCGTTAGTTGGGCCATAGCCGGGGACACGGGGCTCGAGGCAGGCCGCCCCCCCCCCCCTCGCCGCCCCCCTATAGCCCCCCTTCGCCCTCCCCACCCCCCCACTGCCCCAGCGGGTGGGTTATCGCCCCGAGTACGTC
>JAYMFT010163584.1:0-12376 GCA_038088735.1 Panulirus argus | reverse complement strand
TTTCACTTTTCCAAAAGAAGGAACAGAGAAGGGAGCCAAGTGAGGATTTTCCCTCTAAGGTTCAGTCCTCTGTTCTTAATGCTACCTCGCTAATGCAGGAAAAGGCGAATATGTATGAAAGAAAGTATGAAAAAAGTTTTACTTGTACTTTTTCAGTCCTTTTGCCTTTATGTTTTGAATAATAGATAAAGGCAGTCTTAAAATCACTGGCTCCTATTAACTTGATAATATAAAAACAGTTACTTTCCACATCTTTCATTACTGGTTGCTGGCTGCAAAGCATCACTAACATAATTCGTCAGATTATGTATTGAACATAATCTATGATTCACCACATAAATGGATATCTTTTTATTCCCACAATGGCTTTTTTCTTTTTGTGAAAAATATCAAAATTAACATTTTTGTTTTCCATCTCATATGTCTGTGTAGCCATGATTCACACCTGAAACATCACCAAATTCAAAATTCTTTTAAATCAGTACCTTACAAAAAATAGAACTCACTGTAACTAACTTACCAATCTTCTTTGATAATTCTGTGTGTTGGTAAATTCCTGCTGTATATGGCCTATCCTATAATCACTGAGAGGCAGTAGGGCAACAGCTTATTTTTCATGAGACACGAGGTCTAGATGGCTTAATCATAACTTGTTTTGCAGACTATGCCACTTTGGAAGATTAGTCTTTATATTTCTTATATAGTGGTCCAATTCTTATCTGAAATTAAGTGCACATAATACAGCAAAGAGGGGTTATTTTTGTAGTTATATCTTATTAATGGGTTGCCATGTCACTGTAACTGCTAAGGATTGTCAGAACATCCATCCTTATAAACTTATCTCTGGATTTCTTATAGGCAGGCAAGCCTCTGTTCTATTTATCATCAGTTTGAGATCTAAGCCTTCATTAGGTTTTATTAATCTTTTGCCTCAGAGAAAACGAGTTGCTAAAACATCAGTTGAAGAAATACGTAGGAGCAGTTCAGCTTCTTCGTCGAGAAGGAAGCAGTGAAGGGGCAGTACCTACACCCAGCAGACCTACTCCAGATTACCGTGACTATCATCATGAAGCTGCTGCATATGAAATAAAGCTGATTCAGGTAGGACATTCAATTTGGGGTGTTAGGATTTCGACAAAGAAAGCTTTAGTTTGTGTACATAAGGGTTTTAATGAATTTCTTATTCTTGTCATGTTGTACTCAGAGAATTCAGTCAATAGTTGTGCTTAATTCAATCAATAGTTGTGCTTTTGTTGATTCTATAGTAAATGATAACCAACTCTTTTTCTGTTTAGAATGTTGGTATAGTACATATGTAGTTACTTATGTAATCCCAGAACTCTTATTGTGGGGTTGTATCAAATCTTTTCTGGCAAAAAGCAACACTAAGGGTTGAAAGGCTTTTCTTTCCTCCAATGTGTTGTTTAAATAGTTCTCAGTAGCTTACCACTGAGATCAGTTGATGACTACAAAATTTATCCCTCCTACTGCATTAATATAGGGTCACACATCAGCTTTCCATGCATTGCTTGGCCTTTTTACAGTGCAGCAGATTTGCAGCATTTGTACATACCAACAGACTGACATAGTAAGGAAACAATCATCTCATCATCCTTAAGAGATAGCTGTTTATGTTCTAAGCTTATCTTACAAGATTGCTTCAAATTGACATATCTTGTTTTTCATGTATTAACAAGTATTTACTTCTGTCTATAACTGTGAAAAGATAATATCATATGTCTAAAAGACTTTGATATGCTTTTCAGGTTGCAGAAATGCATGGAGAATTAATGGAGTTTAATGAGCGTTTACATAGGTTGCTGAGGCTACGGGAAGCACAGGTAAAATGACCCATTTCATTTGCTTTAGATTTTTCATTATTTACATCTCGTATTTTACCATCCACCATATTAAGCATTATTGGTTTACATGTATCATTAATACCTTAGGTATTTATTTCATCAATAAATTCGACATTATTGGTTTACATGTATCACTGATACTTAAAATGCTTATTACATTGATAAACTCCACTGTTTATCGGCCAGATATTATGTATACTAAATAGCTGATCATTCTGTTTATCTGTCTATAAATCTGAAGCCTGTTCCCACCTGGAACTACCTCAAGAGGGTTTGCTATGACAATAGAGTCTCCATAACTAGTGAGCTCCATTGCTGCTTCTCAGCCTTTAGTGCCTCACCCCCAACACGCCACTGGCAGAGGGCAACTCTAGCACAGTGTTTGCAGAGACTCCTCCCTAATGATCCTACTGACTACTGCTACCTAATGCTTCTGCCTATTGTTCCTACTTGCCTCTTTTACCTATTGCTCCTGCCTAAATGTTCTTAACTACTACTTCTATGTATTGCTCCTAACATTTTGTCAAAAGGCAGGGCTAGCACATAGTGCTCACCACAGGAAAATCTAGAATGAAGAAGAATGAGTTATTTGAGTTGTGTTGTCAAATGTTATGTATGACAAAAAGAGAGTCTGTTTGTAGACAGAATGCCAGTAATCCACGTATGGGTAAGGCAGAAAGAAAAGACAGCTGCCTGGGTCAGAGGAGTGCTACTTGACAACCACTAAAGTGATGGCTTGCTATGCAGCCATCACTAACCCTCCCAATACCCAGGCGGGCATTACTGGTAATATACCTCCCTGGTCATTGGCTGTCTACCACTGATCATTCTGTAACTTAATTTGTAGGTAGCTAATAAACACCTGCAGGTGATAAGCACAATATATATGATTTATTGTGTTCCATTTCACAGTATGGTGGTCCATGCAGCCTTATTTTCAGGGTTTTTGAAAAGCGATGTGGAAATACTATAACTATTTTCATAGCTTATGCATCTCTAGATGCATTTTGGAATATATTGAATAATATCTGTTTTGTTAGTTTGAAAATATCATGTAACCCTCATTCCTGTATTTTATTTTTTTTTTTTTTTTTTTTTTTTTAGGTTCGTCAGCTCCGTGAACAATTAGTAGATCTCCGAGGACCCTTACCAGGAGTTCATGATGATGATGAAGATTTTGAAGATGCCACTAGTATTACCAGTGATCCTGAAACATTAGGTGTTTCCACCACACCACATACTCTTATCAATATATGGATCCCCACAGCTTTCCTTACTGGCACATCTTCAGACACTCATCATGTTTATCAGGTACTGTGTAAACAAAGGCATTCAGGACTTGTATTTCAGGCAAGCACAGATTAATTCACAGATTTGTACAGATGTATCTCTTGGTTGTAAATTAATGAGTTCTACAAATAGTAATGACAATTTTCAGCCCGTAGTTTGAAATACTTATGCTTGAGTTTATGCTGTAATATGAAAGCATTTGCAAGGAAGACTGGTTGGATATGATTGAAAACAAGTCTGCAAATAAAGCCTGACACATGATTGCCTTATTTCAAATGATGATTGCTTAATTTTTTCTCTCTTTCTTTTGCAGACAATCTACTCTTACCTTAATCAGATTTGCACATAATAAGTCAGTATTTGCGTGCACAGAAAGTATGATTTTCCACCTTTCCTTATGCACACATCTTCCCCTGATTCTGTTTTTCTATCTATATCCCTGAAACCCATTCCGTCTGGGAACTTTGATCAAGGGGTGATCATGGCAAAAGAGTCTCCATTTATCCCAGTCCTTACATGCCTCCATTGCATACACCATTCCACGCATTCTTCCTCTGTTTCTCTCCCTCCAGTACTCCTCCACCCAATTTGCCCACGTCACAGGGGGGTCTTCCACTCACACCAACCCCCTTAATTGTACTATGATAAACTCTCCTTGTAAACTTGCAGTCTTGCATTCTTTCCACATGCCCAAACCACCTCAAAGTATTACATTTTACCCATTCTACCACTCCACAATTCACTCCATTTGTATTCCTTGCCATTCAACATCTCTCAAGTACCCTTTCATTTCTTTCTTCATTCCATCTAGTCACACCACAAGCTCTTCTCAAATAGCTCATTTCGATAGCCTGGATTCTTGACCTCTGTGCCTCATTCCACGTCCATGTTTCAGCTGCATAGGTCAGGGTTGGGAGGACTATGCTGTCCCATAGTTCTCCCTTCACTTCCATACTAACACCTCTACCCTTCATTTTTCTATTAAGGGATTCAATGACTCATACTAATGAGGTAGGAGGTGCTGCTACTGTATAAAGTAAAGAAGCTCGGAATTGGGAAAATTATTGAGTTTCAGCACCTCAAGGGGTCCTCTAGTTTTCCTGGAACTAAAGGGGAGGCATTGCCCAATTACAACAGAGCAATAGTTTTAGATTTGGACAAACACCTGAGGTGTACTGGTAGTTTTAGTTATGACAATTTTGGAGCCTCCTTCCCCTAATTATATTTGTATCTAGAAAGTCTGAATTTTCTTGACTACAAATAGAGGAATGGAGCCTTATAAGGTAAAAATGAATATCCAGCTCATCATAGATTTTTAAAGGGTAATATAGAAAAAGCTCTTCCAACAGGTCTATATTCGCATCCGAGATGATGAGTGGAATGTTTACCGGCGATTTGCTCAGTTTTATGAACTTCACAAGCTTCTTAGGAAGAAGGATCCAGCTGTTAAATCATTTGATTTTCCCCAGAAGAAAACATTTGGTTATAAGGTGAGATATATGTAGTATGCAGTAGTTTTCTCAAGTACAGTGACCCTGCAAGTGATGCACACTAATTTGGGTGTAATATCTACTATAAATTCTACTATAATTATTTTTGTGTGTTCTTAAAGACAGTTTTAAGACTGTCCAGTAGGTAGTTTACCTCCTTTACATTTTTTGATATCTTCTACAGGTAAGAGGCTAGGCACTGTGTCCTACTCGAAGTCCCTTTGAAATGTAAATACCTGCAATTTGTCTCCTGCAAGCCAATAATCAACCTGGCTTCATTTTACCGTGTTCCATCCTTATCACTTCTATATGTAGTCTTGCTGAATTTAAAGCTGGAGCCTGTCTGAATCCTTTTGTGATGGTGACAGCTCAAAGTATTCTGAAAGTTTTTCATAAATTCAACATAATCCACAGACATGACTCAGATCCCCTTGGCAATTGATTGTTCTGTAACTCAGCAAGTGATTGTTCTTAGTGCTATATTTCCTGTGATTTGAAGCTATATTTCCTTTTGAGAGGGCAGAAGACCAAGCAGGTGAGACATAGTTAACAGTGGAGTGGATGAGAGGGCAGAAGAGCAAGCAGGTGAGACATAGTTAACACAGTAGAGTGGATGAATTGCTTGTAGAGGGTGTGAAGGGTTATTTTCTTTTCGAAATCTGGTACCAGTTAATGTTCTAAGATCATTTAGTTTGTGTTTTACTTTCTGTTGATGCTTTTGATGTGGGGTGTGAATGTCATAAGTGTCATGTGTTATGCTGTGAATGGTTGGTGTTTTGTTCAGTGGGAGTGATTGTTCATTCAAGGTGACTGGAAGGTGTGAGCTGGATTTTTGTCAGTCAGGGGATAAAAGATTGATTTATGACTTCTGTTGTTATGGTAACTCATTTCTGGGTGAGCCTTTGTACCTATTGTGTATTGAAGTGCTGCATGTTTGTTGTTGCTTTTTTGGCGTCAGGGAGTTGTGATTTTGAGGTTGTCTGCATGTGAGAGGTCCTTTGAGTTGTGGTTTCCAGAGGGAGAAATTGAAAAGGTTGGAGAAAGAACTGGTTGGAGTTCTCCAATGTAGATTTTAAGCATTTTAAAGGTGGAGCCATTGTGAATGACTCTAACACAGAGGCTGAGTGTGAAAGTAACCAACCACTTTTTTGTCATTGTTGTGGAGGTTAGTGTCAAATATATTTTGTGTTAGGATATTAGAGGACAGTGTCAAATTCTTGGTTAATGTTTATTTTCACTAGTATTATGCAAAATGGGATTGTGGTTGATTGAAACCATCTAGGATTTGTTGTGTGAGGTAAATGCATAAAGAAGTGGTGAAGTGGTTGGAAATGAATCTATGTTGTGTAAGTGGAGAAGGATTTTTACTTCATGCTGTTGTGAATGAGCTTTTCACAGAGTTAGGATATTGAAGATAGAGGTGATATAGGGTATTAGGATATGGATATGGATGATTTGCCAGGGTCTAGGATTGGTACTATGTTAGGAATTTTCCAGATGTTAGGGATTTTGTTGTGCAGCCAGGAGTGGTTAAAGATGTCTGTGAGTACTTGTCTTGCAACTGGGGCCAAAGTGTTTTATGTGAAAGTTTGATATGCTGTCAGGGGCCAGTAGCTTCTTTAAGGTTTTAATTGGACTGCATGTACCACTGGGAGTGAAAGGCAGGTATGTAGTTGTGTCTGGATGGATTTTGAGTAGGTTTTCTATAACTTTCCTGTTTAGGGGCATGGTTGGCTTGTGGTGGATTTTTTTGAGATGTGTTTCATGAGTATGTTCATTTTTTGGGGAAGGAGAAGGGATGTCTTTGGAATGGGTCAGAAGTGCTTCATGGGTGGGAGCTGGATTAGTGCAGTAAGTGTGGGTCTTCTGTATCTTGCATCAGTGATGGATTTTGAGTATTTTTCAGCTCATTTTGTTGAGGAAGGAGGGACAATTTGTAGTTTGCCTTTCACTGATTAGGTTGGTGATGGTGTTATTTAGAGTTTGGATTTGTTCTCAGATTTCTTATCTCTGAGCTGGTTTCTTTGTTTACGAGATGATTAACTTGTGGGAAGAAGTGTAGGTTATATTTCTTTCTATGACCTTGTGGTATATGCTTCATGTTGGCTTGGTTGTAGATGTTACCAAGTCACCAATCATATACATCTTCTCTGTCATTACCTAGTACATATGTAACCTTTACACTGTCTTACCATCATACACTTGAACTTTGCAACTTGTAATCTTGCATCGACACACTTGCATTAGACATCTTTTCAGACCACTTGTCATTCCTTAAAAATTGTAAGGAAGTAAATTCCAGATTGATGTGAGTAAAACTGAAAGTGGATGATAAGAGATGGATGATTATTGATGCTTATTCACACCTTCTTTTGCTTAACCCTTTGTATCTTCCTATTGGCCTCTTTACATATGATTCACTCATTTACAGTTAAAGGTCATTCTAGCCCACAGCCGTGTGTCACACATAACTAAAAGTATAAATGTGTCTACAACTCCCTTCCAATACACATCATTCATTCCTTACACATTCCAATGATCCATATGGAAATGCATCTCATTTCAGTGGTATGAGTCATGCTGCTTTAATCTAATGACACATGCCCCTTTTGTAGGAAATATTCATACAGTTAGGATCCTCAGCCCCAGCCCCTCAAGTTAGCAAAAAGGACAGGAATGCCCGGCTCCTTGAGGCAAACTTGCTGTCTTTGGTCCTAGAATATAGTGCCCAATTTTACATTTTCACCCACATTGTACTTGGCCTTTATCATATTTGTCTATCATTTTCAGGTTCATGTTACTGAATTTTATCATAAAACATCTTTCAGCATAACCTCTTTTTTGTTTTCTTTGTTTTCTAAAGGACAATAGTGTGGTGGAAGAACGACGTATCCGTCTTCAACAGTATGTTCGACAAGTGGTGAACCTGCTTCTCACCTCTCATCCACAACTTTCCTCCTCACCAGACAAAGCCACATTTACCACTTTATTGCCCTTTTTTGCGTAAGTTTAGATTTGTTATTATAGTATGCTTTTTCATGAACTGCCAGCTGTCCCCTTTATACAACTTTTTTATGTGCATTGCCATTATTTCTCTATAAGAATTTAATGTTATATTTATGCATTGTCACACAAGGTACTCAATATGTATTACTCACATATAGGGAAGAGTTAGCACACAAAGCCAGGTGTTTTTTGAAAATTTCCTCTCAGGAATATAACCAAGTAACACTTTCATCAACTTTATATTTTGTTTTTTTCAGAATTCATATTCATATTTCAGAAATAACTTTATTCTCCTGTGCTAAATTATTGCACTCATTAATGACACAGTGTTCCGAAACATTCACATCTGCCTTTGCAAATTTTGCCAAGCCTGTTATAAATCTCACTGAATTATTTAATCTTACAGTAGTGCTCAGCAGTTTAGACCTGAAGAAGATTTATTCATTCATACATCATTTATGGTTTCCTTTTGTATGAGTCTTTGTTTAAGGAAACTTCCTCACACCTTTCATACAGTTTTCTAATGAGCCAGTGGATTACCCCAAGGGAAAGAAGGAAAACATGTAATTAAATATGCTGCAGTCATGCTTGATGCACTCCAAAAATGTAACAAATGTTTTCTGAAAGCTGTTTCAAAAATTTGGTTAAAAACTATGCTCTTATTATAGTTATAACCACCATGGGTTACTTTAGGTGACAAAGGAAAACATATGATTGATTATGCCTCATTAATGCCTAGTGTACAATAGGATTGTAACTAAAGCTTTTTCTGAAGGCGGTTTGAAGAATTTGCTTAAAAGCTATGCTGTTATCATCAGCAAAGCATTGCACCTCCGAAAATATGCCTTGGTTTTTAATGAACTGTCAGGTTGAAATAGGTGAGGAAGAAGAATGCAACTAATCATGCCAGTCATGCTTAATGTACACTAAAACCATAATAGAAATATTACCTTAGGGTGTTTGGAAAATGTATGTTTTGATCATTAACTGAATTATAACCACCTCGTGTGTCTCACCGTTGATCCCCCTGCCAACACTAGTCTCTTAGAAGTCATCATCACATGACTGCACTACAGTTTTGGTGAAGCTTACTAATGCATTTGCGAACTCAATAAGTTATTTCATGATTTTGTGTTGGGATATGCTGGATATGTTGACCTTAGTGTGATAACTTATGACAACTGTGGCACAGATACATGAACGCTATTTGGACTGGACAGCGCTCAGTCTCTCTCTGTGGTCAGTCACAGGGTAAATATTAGACCCATTATGATAACAGGCAGTCACAATGTGGACACGGACACATTCGTAAATACTTTCCGACTTGTCGTCATATATGTACTGTCACAGAAATAAGGTGTATATGTCACAAGTCAATAATGTACCCTAATTCTTAAGTGCAAAATGTTCCTAATCAAAGTATCACAAGTTAGGTTATGCTGTAGTTCTGTTGCATTCTGTAGATTTGTATTCTTTGGAAATGCATTATCATACCCCATAAACATTAGACATGGTATCTTTTAAGCCATTCACTAGAGCCAATATATACACATCTCAATATTTTATTTTCTGTTCTGCAGCTGGTGTTTACAGGAACATAATTCTAGTATTGCCCATATCTACCAAAGGGCAAAATATATTGCAATTAATGCTTATGATGGTTTACCATGCATTATCAAATGCTACTGAAGGATACTGTACTTGGAGAGAGTGGTTTCTTACCGGTAGTTTTTGCCCATTGTTGCCTGAGTCTCAGTCCACAAGACACCCTTGTGTAACATTCAGGGACCTGCTAGGCACTTCTCCCAAATTCACTGCTTACCATTTTATTTCTGTAGTAAGTTCAAGAGTTTCCCACTGGCCTCCATTTGGCTTTGCTCCCTTTGTTTTTGCTTAATGGCTGCATCATCTTAAAAGGAAATAGTTTTGACCTTGCTGAAGGTACAGTGAGAAAGTTTGCTATTCTTCCTGCTATCTCTTCTTTCCCTCATAAGTCTCATGTGCTTCCTTTAGTGAGGTGTAGGTTGTACTGGGAATGATTAGTTTCACCATGTTTGCTAAATCCAGATTTATGCTCATGGCATAAGCTTTGTTCCTTAAGAGGAGATAATGGTGAGTCAGTGGTTCACAGAATGTGGTCATTTTCCTTGCTTACAGGCTTCCTCTGTAGGAAGACAAAGCTTTTCATGAGTTCAAAACTTGTTTTATAGCATTTTTTTCTTACAGTGATTTACCCCAGGACCAAGATGGCAGCAACACTAGCTCTTGTAACAGACCTAGGTCATCAAAGAGAAGTGTTCTGTCTAGATTTTCTGGAGCTCAACAAGATCAGCAGTCTTCAGTACCAGATTCTCCACAGTATAATGGTTTATAATCTTCACTTATGCTAGCCATAACTGTTAGTGTGTTATTTTGAGACTAGTCCAAACACATAAAAACTGACTCAGATCTGATCAGAAATGTGTTGTTTATAATTGTTTATATATGTTTATAGTTTTTTATTGAGTATAACTGGATTTTCTACTCACAATTACCTCATCTTTGTTATATACTCTCACATACATGGTACAGTTGTATACACTTTACTATGATTATCCCAGTGGTCTCAAATATATGTCTTCTTGCCTAAGCTGTCTTGGAAGATATATCAAATCCTTTCTTGTACCTACAAGAGAATTGATTATATATATATATGTATATTTCCACTGATGTCATATTGGCTGCCTGGATTTTGAGATATGTTATTGAACTGACCAAAATATCAGGAAGTCATTGAAATCATTCAGTTGCAGTGAATGTTTTTCAAATGTGTTTATTGACTATTGAGCTGAACAAAATATTAGAAAATCATTGAATTCATTCAGTTACAGTGAATGCTTTTCAAATGTATTTATTAACTTATTCAAGGTTATATTGCATATGGTATTATGCAATATTGAGTGTATTCATTTCCAGTGATGATATGATTGTTCTGAAAGGACAGTTTTTCAGTTAGATTTTAGGAGAAGTTGTGGATAAATAAATTTGAAGAATTTTTCACTTTTGGGACGTATGTGGTAAATTTTTTCTTTGATCTGACAATGGATATATCCCAATTATGACCTTGATATACAAACTAACACATATACCTGTATACCTTATTTTACCTTTCTGCTCCAGGAGTCTATTCTATCCCTTTGAGGCTTCTGCAGCACTCAAAAAGCTGACCATGTCCACCAGTCAGGACCATAGGTCATAAAGTGTTGAGATGTTGTGTGTGTGTGTCTATGTGCAGAAAGTGCAGGGCAGTTGAGTAGTAAGTGCTCGGTGTCTTCTTTATGGTGGTAGCTTCGTAGGCATGAATACCTGTACATTTTTTTTTCATGCATATACGCCATTTCCCCTGTGAGCAAGGTAGCACTTAGAACAGAGGACTGAGTCTTAGAGGGAAAATCCTCACTTGGCCCCCTTCTCTGTTCCTTCTTTTGAAAAAGTATAAAACAGAAGGGGAGGATTTCTAGCCCCTGCTCCCTACCCTTTTAGTCGCCTTTTACGACATGCAAGGAATATGTGGGAAATTTTCTTTCTCCCCTGTCCCCATATATATATTCATTTATATTATTATACTTGATTGCTGTTTCCTGCGTTAGCGAGGTAGCACCAGGAAACAGACGAAGAAAGATCCATCCACTCACATACACACATATATACATAAATGCACATATATGCACAATACATACATATAAATACCAACATATACATATATACAAACATACATATACATACACATGCATAAACACATATACACATGTGCATATTCATACTTGCTCACCTCCATCCATTCCTGATGCCACCCCACCTCACAGGAAATAGCATTGCCACCCTCCGCATCAGCGAGGTAGTGCCACAAAACAGATGAAAAAGGCCACATTCACTCACACTCAGTCTCTAGCTGTCATGTGTAATGCACTGGAAACACAGCTCCCTATCCACATCCACGCCCCACAAACATTTCCATGGTTTACCCACCCCAGACGTTTTACATGGCCTGGTTCAGTCCACTGACAGCACATCGAACCCAGTATATCAAATTGTTCCATTTCACACTATTCCATGCACACCTTTCACCCCCCTGCATGTTCAGGCCCCAACCACTCAAAAACCCTTTCACTCCATCCTTCCACCTCCAATTTGGTCTCCCGCTTCTCCTTGTTCCTTCCACCTTTGACACATATATCTTCTTTCTCAACTCTTCCTCATTCATTCGTTCCATATGTCTAAACTATTCCAACACACCCTCTTCTGCTCTCTCAACAACACTCTTCTTATTAACACACATCTCTCTTACCCTTACATTACTTACTCGATCAAACCAACTCACGCCACATATAGTCCTTAAACAATTCATTTCCAACACATCAACCCTCCTCCATACAATCTAATCTATAGCCCATGCCTCACAACCATATAATATCGTTGGAACTATCATTCCTTCAAACATATCCATTTTTGCTCTCCGAGATAACGTTCTCTTCTTTCCACACATTCTTCATCACTCCCAGAACCTTCGCCCCCTCCCCACCCTATGACTCACTTCTGCTTCCATGGTTCCATTCACTGCTAAGTCCACTCCCAGATATCTAAAACACTTCACTTCCTTTAATTTTTCTCAATTCAAACTCACATCCCAACTAACTTGTCCCTCAACCCTGCTGAACCTAATAACCTTGCTCTTATTCACATTTACTC